>NSMO01001790.1:0-10877 GCA_002588565.1 Coelastrella sp. UTEX B 3026
CAGCCCAATCAGTTTATGCAGGGTGCAGGTGGCCAACTACCTGCTGGCTTTGGTGGCATGGGAGCTGCCCAGCGCCCGGGCATGCAACAGGTGGGGGTACCACTGCGTTGATTCAGCAGAGAAGTGTTTAGGAGGTCAAGGGCTTGATATGTGTTTGCTGCAGATCTGTTGTGAGGAATGTCATCCGTGTGGTTGCAACTTGCAGATTGCGAGTGCGGCTTGATCAGTGTGAATATCAGCAGCTGTCAGATTGTATGTGTTTTTTTGTTGTCAAGGAGTGTATGTAATTTCACTGACATGCCGCGTGTTGTGCACCTCAGGGCTTTGACATGGCACCTCAAGACCAGCAGGCTCAGCTGCGTCAGTTGCTGAGTCAGGCACAGCAGAGGGTACCAGGCATGCCAGGAATGGTGAGTAATCGTACATAGTTAGCAGGATTATGTCTTTGCTTGTGTAACAGCAACAATGGATGCCTGAAGCCTTGAGTAGCTCCCTGCAGGTCTGCATACTGTTGATCACACACTACCTGCCAGAGTGTGATGCCTCAACGCCGCACCTTGTCGTGCATGTCAGAAGAGGAATTACCTGCGTGCATGTGCCGCTTCTTGCCCGGCGCTCTTACAGAGCTTGTGCAACTGCTGCGTATCTGCTCTGTAGTCTTGAAGCATCGTAGGAGCAACTGCGGCGCTTCAGTTAGTATCAGGACCGATGATCACAGGCTGACAGTGATATAACAGCTACAGCAGCAACAGAGACTTGTGTAGTCCAGATGACAGCATCCCAATTGCAAGACGTAGATAGGAAGTTAGAGTAGACGCGGGCTAGCCCAGAGACCATCTATTACGCATTGCAGCTGAGGTGACAGATAGGGTGGGTGCTACCATATGGCTTCTAGTACAGGAGCGGGTTACTGATCAGACATAGCCAACTCACCTGTAGATTGGTTTGGGGTGTCTGCATCAGCTGGGGATTGTTCAGGGGATGGGCAGCTCATTATTGCTGGGGATTATGCTCACTCTAGTCGGGTGGTCGGTTGCTTTGTGAAAGAGGACTGTCCCCTGGCCTCAATAGGTGTGGTTGATGTGATGCGTGTTGATGTAATGCATGTTGTGTGGTAGACTATCCTCTAATTTGGTGTGCAACACTGCTCATGTGGCAGGCGTTGCACACACACAGCTTACTTTGCATGCACTCACTTCAAATTCGTGCCTCTCCTGTACAATAGCACGTAATATGTTTGTTGGGATGGTTGCGCTGCTGCTCTTGGTGTCCTGGCTGCAGCAATCGCCCACTGCAACTTGGCGCGCTTCCTTGTATACAGACACAATCCCGAGAGGGTGGGTGTTTGCAAGCACGATTATGTGCGTGTTGGCCCAGTAGTCAGGCATAACATTATATAAGTACCATTTGCTTGTGCATTGCCAGCATCCCGGCCTCTGATTGGCTTTGTCTTGTAGGGCATCTTCATGCAGTGGTGTCAAAAGATGCCTGCGTGTATCTGTTGTATACAGCGTGTCTGCGTGTGTGTAGCAGATGTGTATCTGTTAACCCACCTTGTGTGTAGCGTGACTGTGCCGTGCCATAGGACAGCTACGACCAGCTGGACTTGCCAGATGTGGTGTGGTCGAATGGGCTATGGCAGTGCGCTGGGACGTCCTGTCGCCTGGCTTCCTGGTTGGCATCTGGCAGATCAGCGCTAATCCAGCGCTAGCGTCCTGCAGCTCGGCGTCTGCCCAAACGCTGGTTGAATATCTTGCTTTCCTGCATTGCATTTGTAGCTGTTCCATTCGTGGTGTTTCGTTATGTCGTCTCGTCAGTGCCTGCAGTCTTTTACCTTGGAAGTGTTGGCACCCACCCGCATCAGTTATCATTGCACATCGCAAGGGCGGGTGCTGCATCACAGCCTTATGTATTTGAAATGTGTTTGAAGCTCTAGATCGGCATTGTCTCAAACGCAGGGCTGTGGTCAGCACCCCTTGTCCCAGCATTTAGAGCTGACCAAGCTTGTGCCTGACCGATTCGAGAAATATTGTTTGGTGGCTGCATGTGACTTATGTGGTAGTGCATCGGACTCGGTTTTAGACAAATACGGGGCTTTAGGTTGGGATGTACAGACAATAGCATCTGATGTGTAGTCCCTGTACTGCCCTAGCCATAGGTTTGAATCTGAACTCAATCATGTGTCAAGTCTATACATTGCTGACTTTGCTGATTTGTGTGATGGTGGTCTTGGTAAAGGGTGGTTGTGCAGAGTGAATTGGCCGGTGCTGTCATTATAATGGCCTTCTGTGGAGCCATCTATTTACGTTGTGATGAGATGCAACCCTAAAACAGGGTGTGCAAGGTTGCGTGTGGTAACGGCTGTCATACATATCTGGTGATTTGCCAAACTTACAAGGCGTACAAGGGTCGCCAGCGCTGGGATGGGTCTGTAGACATCAGAGCTGATAGGCGTTTGGGGCTGCTGAGCGCACGGACGTGAATACCGCCAGTCACAAATCAACAACAATGACCTCAACTTCACAACGCACGTGGCCGGCTTTTGCTGTGCGACACCAACAGTGTGCACAGCAGCAGCAGTGGGTCCCAGCCTTGGCAATGGTAATCTTGATAGCGTCTACCTGCTTGCTTTGTGCCTGCAGCTGTCCACCTAACTGGTATCTGACGGACCGTCGGCGGCCGAGGCCGACTGCAGTTGCCACGTCATTGTCGTCCGGACCAGCGTAACGACCGAACAAACGTCAATATGCATCATATGCAGCGTCAAAGCCATCAGTACACACTTGTATCCTCACTTTGAATGTGAAGTTGTTGCGGAGGGTCGTGCAGGCGTGGAAGTTATCAGGGCCGCGACAGACTCCAACCGAGTGCGGTAGACTGCACTGGTGCTTGGCAAGGCGCAGATTAGAATCGTGATGCAGATAAAAGTATGTCAAAGTCACGAAGGACGTGCTCTGCTGCTGTCGATGCTGCGCCTACTGCACGCACTTAGCCGATCAATATCACAGTACAGTAACTCCTTCTCTGGCACGGCTCGGACCAATTGCTGGCACTTACCACGCAAACTCAATATCTTATCATGCCTCTTGAACCCTGCGCTACGCAACGTTGCAGTATAGTCACCCTTAGCCTCAGCACAGAACAACAGCAACCGCGCATAGAGGGTTAAGTTGACCCACACGTTGATGCAGCACCTCGACGACCCACAAACACATGCACTTTCGAGCTCACAGTGCTCCAATTCAGTGCTGCCTGCTGGCCGCATCCACCTTTCAGCTGTACTGCCACTGACCCTGTGTACTGCTGGCCGGTGCAGGTTGTGCCGCCAGCTACGAGGAATTGAAATTGTTATGCTAAAGAATGTCAAATATCTTGCGATGACACGAACACACTCAAAGTAAGCTGCAGCATTGCCGCAATACGGTACGTGCGTTTTTCAACTTAGAAACAACTGATATGAACTTGACAGATCCCTATAGATTTGCCTGTTGCGACTGCATTGCTAGAGAGGCCGTGTTGCAAGCAGTCACAGATGTAAACCGAGATTACCACTCTTCCAGCACTTGTTCCGGGGCCGGCGCCATAGTACCAACCCACCCGGTTGTGAATGCCTGGGTGTCCCCAATGCAGAGACGCCGCACTTCAACTGGAGCTTCCCCAACAGCAGTGGGTTGGCTGGCCTATAAGGGGTGTCCTGAACCTGCTGCACCAGCAAGTCAGTCACATCGCAATGACAGCAGCCTAGATATGAGCGGAGGGTCGGGCATGACTGGGCATATCCACTGGAAGGAGTCCACAAGTTCAGATGGCAGCACACCGACTGCATTGGCAAACAGCTACAGCACTGGCAAAACCTCTGACAGCGAACTAGAGCGGTTGCTGTCTACACAGGCAAAATTAACTGAGATGCTTGCGGCCGCAGAATATAGCCAAGCCAGGCTTGCTGAACAGCAGGCAGATGCATTCATGGCCTTAGCAGAAAAGTTCAGAGCCAGCTTTACTTGGAAGCCATAGAAAAGGCCAGAAAGTGGTGGTTCTGCGCGGTATCTAGGCTTGGCTGGCTGGGGGGGGGGGGGGGGGGGGAGCTGTGTGTGATAGCAAGGGTTTGGAAACAGACCTTACAGTACAAAAGTGTAGCAGGGTGCACGGCATGGCAAGCAGGAATGCAACTTGCGCACCCTGAAGGTGCTCGCATTGCAAGTCATACTCTCCTTGCAGCCCCGTATTGGCCAAGAACACTGAACCATGGCTGCCGCTCTGAGCAGATGCCCCAGCTAACTGGCCTTTGCCTGGCATCACAGACTCCATCGTGGGTGGAAACCTAATGAACGTCTGTTGATATTCTAGATATCATGGTGGAGCCACAGTTGACAGCACTTTTGAGGTTTGAAGGGTCTCTTGTCTAGACCTAATATAGGTCTAGCTTTGACCGGTGTTCTCAAGAGTCATGGTGTATTGCTTGTTCTGCTCAGGTCCGTACCTAGAGCAAAAGTGTTGTTGTGTTGGTTTGGTGCCACCTAACCATGGCAATAACAGCCCTGAAGCTGGTGTATGCTGTGTCAAACCAGATGTTTTTTGTACAGGTTGCTGTTGCTGCTGTTCAACTGCTCTTGTGGTGAGACTGCGGAAGGTGCAGAAGACAGCATAGTGCAAGATGTGAGGCAAGCCAACAGGTATATAAAGCCTGCCACAGAGGGCTGGGCCTGTGGTGCCCAGGCTGGGCCTGTGGTGCAGGCATCGCCACTACAGCAGATGGAATCTTAGGTTGCTGCACCTTTGGGTAGTAGCTAAGGGCAGTGGACGCCGGCGCCATCTACTTCCGCCTTTGCTGAGTTTCGTTTGATAACTCAAGTCTGCACAACATATGACGCTTGGCTGGCCGACCGCTGTTTCTCGCCACTTGTTGTGTAGCCTTGCACCGGACCAGGGGGCACCATAGAACCTCACTAGTCAAGGGGTGATAGTCCGCTCGCGCTTCTTCCGGTGAGGGCCTGCGTGGCTGCTTCCGATAGAGCACCCGGCGATGTCCAATCTTCAACCCATCGGAAGCCGTCCCATGCCTCCAACGGACTACCACCCTTCGACCGGCCTGCCGGACGGCAAGGGCGCGGGTTTGAATTTTGAGGAAGCATTGACTCAGTATCTTTTACTTGTTGTGTAGCCTTGCATCAGACCGGGGCGCACCATAGAACCCACTAGCAACAATGTTGGTGGCTCAATGTTATTGTGCTCCAATTGCGGCTAGGCATTATTCCATGTTGCAAGCTAATTATGCCTCGCAGAAATGTCGTATGTGTGATGCTAATGTTGTTGGCCTGAACACATGCTGTTCTGAGTTGTACTGGTGTGCAGCATCTGCGAAGTATGTACGCTGACTTGTACTTCTCACAACCCACAATGTCCATGATCCTAACAGCCCATGTTCGTCAACTGTCGTTGCACCAGTTTGTAGCTGCGGTAGTTAGGTTTGCCCACTTTGTGGTGTTGCATCCGCCTTGAAATTGTGTGTTCATCATTCTGTTCCGTCCTTGTCTACATTTGCTGACATGCTGTCATTGGCCAGTCATACAATATGGTATTCAAACGAGTTGAGCCATCCTACATGTGTCCGGCATGGCATGCGGTGTTTTTGCCATACGACGGTGCTGGCAGTGTTCTCGGTGTTTCTGCTGCCTGAAGGCTGCATTTCGGAGCCTGCTGTGCTCAGTTGTGTTTTATGCATGAGTGATATTATGGCGTGAGTTGACTTGATACACCCCCCACACACACACTGAGTGGGCTTTCTGCCTTGAAGGCGCCCCTGAGTGTGGTCTAATCTTGGTGTGCCAGTTGTGGCTGAGCCACCAAGTACGTCCCAAAGGCCTTGCGGCTGGAAAGGGTAATTATTCTTCTTTAGTCAAGGGGTGATAGTCCGCTCGCGCTTCCTCCGGTGAGGGGTTTTCGGCTTGCGTGGCTGCTTCCGATTCCACACCAATTGAGCACCCGGCGGTGTCCAAGAACAAACCTTCGGAAGCCGTTCCATCCCTCCAACAGTTTACCACCCTTCGACTGGCCTGCCCGGCGACAAGGGCGCGGACTTGCGTTGCGAAGAAGCACGCTTAGTATGCATTGCATGCAACCGGAGCGCCACCAAACGACAGTCCATCAATACTCTTCGTTTTTCAACCTACATCCCTTCTTACACCGCACAACGCGTGCCAGCTTCCACAGCGGCCGACCTGCCAAAGCCAGGCCACAAGCGCGAGAACAGCCTAGCCGGGCTCAAACGAAATGGCTCGTACCAGGAATGTTAGCACGCCGGCCTTGTCCGACGTGGTGCGCAGCATCGGATGGGTGTTGCTGTCTGCAATAGCTGGCGCTGCTGTGCTGGTGGCGCAAGCACGAGGAGACCCCACAGCTCAGCAGCCGAGCAAGCTAGTCTTCGAGCAAGCCTACTACAGCAATGAAAACTGCGAGGTGAGCATACGTGACCGGCGGCGTTGCAACGACCGATATATTGGCCAGCTTCAGCTCATGAGCTTCTTCACCAAAGATGCAGCTGCAGGGTGGTTTGTATATTACGCGTTGCATCTCGCTTAAAGATCTTGCAGAAGGCATTGACAAGGCAGGCTGCATGGCTTCTTACATTGTGTGCATTGTGCTACAACACTAGGTGAAATGTGTATTTTGCAGCCCTGACTTGCTGACCTGACGCTTCTTGCAGGGTCGCCCCAGCACTATTAAGTTTACCCTGAATTTAAGTATGGCTACTCCTCCTGGTAGCGTTTATTGCAACCCGAAGATTTTGGAAGGACCTGATGCAGTGATCCCGTGCGCTTTCATGGGGTCAGGGTTGAGTTCGAACACCACATGCAAAAGAGCCGTGAAGACTGACTGGGAGATGCCAGTACCAGGGTACATGTGTGAGATCAACTATGCTGGTGGGCAATGTGGAGAGGGCTCCAGCGACATTGACCAATTGTTCTGTTACACTATGGAGGGTTTTGGCACCATCCAGCCAGCATGGAGCACTCCAGATGGTTCTGCTTGGTCCCTGACCCCTGTGCCTGAGAGTGCTGGTAGCAGTGCCAGCACAATGGTGCTTGCCAAGAATTATCTTGTATCATACAGATTAGGATGGAGTGAGATGATGTTTCCGATCACAATCACAAATGGGAAGTGTGTTAACAATAGTAGATATGTGTGGTAGCCATAGCTTCGGAACCTGACTTGCGGGGTGAGGGCATAATGAATAATGGATCATACAGGCTCAACATTGTCAATCACAGCACCTGTTTACAATGTTGTTGGTGGTTGAGAGTAGTAGCTCAGCTGGAATGTGTTGGTGTTGTAGGTGACTCTAGGCGCCACAGAAATCTATCAGTGCTTTGGTAATGCTGCCAGGATACCTGTAAGAAGGGCAGTGTGGTAACTACTCTCTGGACTCTGGATCCATGGTTTGGTCCAATATGAAACATATCTGGGCTGTCACAGCAGTGCTGTGTTATAGGAGTTTGTACTTTTGTTATGGTGCACATGTGCACTGTGAGCCATATGCACCAGCCCTCAGCAGTTTGCTGCTGGCAATAGCCACGACGTCTGTGCAAGCATCGACATTGATTTGAGCACGATGTGAGGATGCTGCTGACTGTCTAAATGTTCTGAGCATTGGTTGTACTACATGATTGATTTACACTGCCGCAGTATGAGTGGATGCAAAGTGTAAAAGTAACGGAGCCAATGCAACAAGATAGATGCGCTGGCACAGCTGCAGTGCCATGCAAAGTGTGCAACCGTTGGCTGCATGGGTTTTGGGCTTGCCAACTCATGGACCTTGGGGTTTCTAGATACATAATGATTTGTTGCAACTTTTCTGGCCACTGTGTTCAACAAAACAGC
Organism: Coelastrella sp. UTEX B 3026; assembly: GCA_002588565.1. Taxonomy (NCBI): domain Eukaryota; kingdom Viridiplantae; phylum Chlorophyta; class Chlorophyceae; order Sphaeropleales; family Scenedesmaceae; genus Coelastrella; species Coelastrella sp. UTEX B 3026. The sequence continues at coordinate 7,879 of NSMO01001790.1, forward strand.
AGCTAAGATGTTGCGGTTTGAAGAACCATTGTAGCACGCAGTAACCCTCGCTGCCATATATGCCTCTGTAACTTGCTGGGAATGCCATCAGCTTCCTTGACGGGCCATACGCAACAGTGAATATATGTTACAGACTCCAAGGCGCCCTCCAAAAACACAACATATTCAGGGTTACCCTTGAAGGCTTCAATATGTTACCTGTTACTCAACTTGTGTCATACCCGATCCTCACGCCTTTTTGAAGAGCGACTCCTGTCGTAGGTTCTTGATCAGTCAGTGCACAGCCGCTGGAAAGTCACCAAGCCAAGGCCTGACAGCTCATCAGCAACAGGTTAGATGCTCTTGCCAGCGCATCTAACCTGTTGCATGGCTTAGCCGCTTTCATTCTAAGGCACTTTGTACAATGCCATGGCCTGCAAAGATTTGATTGATTTACTGAAAACTTCCAATCTTGAGTTGTGTTGCTATTACCTGCACAGTTCAACCGACCCAGACTTCTGAATCAGATGGAAACGACAATACCACTGACTGGAAAGTCCTTGATACTCAGCACTACAAATGTTCAGGTGCATGCCGCATCCATGATACCTCAATCATGCAGTATAGTATGGCGTGCTCTGCAGGTGTTGTCACTAATACCGGGGCCCACAAAATGCACTGAGGCCAAACATGTATACCATAGCTCATCAACCTCCAAAGATCAGCAGAGGCACATACAGCTCAGCTTAATGCCAGCGCTATGCTTGGCTTCACTGAGTTAAACCAGCCACAGCATAATAAGCTTGCATTGCTACCCTGTAACGCTATTTGAGAAGATCAGTTACTGACTCAACTTGTGTTTGGATGTTCAAACATGGTCCTGAATGCATGCTGTTGCTAGCGCCGACTCAGTACAGCAACCCAAGAAGCATGAGTGTATACTTGAAAGGAACACTGCGCATATAGTGTGCATATACTAGTGGCGCAGCAAGTCGTCATGTTGTAGTGTCCGAACACAAGCATGCCTGACACTGAACAGCCAAACTCCCCATGCAGCAAAGCACCTGCAGATGTTGCCTTGCGTGCCTGCTGACGGCTGATACCGTTTTAACACATGGAAGCTGGCATGTGGGTCGGCTGGGCCATGGTAAGCTGTCAGACAGTACAGACGACAAGATTGTCCCCACCACCACGCCAGGGGGTGGTTGCTGCTGCTGCCTGAGCTGCTTTCCCCGCCTGAACCTGCCTTTGAACTGCCTTCCAGCTGCCTTTCATAAAAGTGGATTGCTGTAAGCAAACTGCCATATCGTCAACTCCAACGCTACTGTTTTTGTTTTGTTTGGTGTTGTTTTGCTTTTTTTGCCGAACCCCACAGGCAGACCAACTATTTTATAAAGCTTTATATTCTCAAACATGACAGCATGCGATGCACTGTACTGCTGCACCACCCTGTTACTGCACTGTACCGGACCACACACCACTGTGCTACGGTAGTTCAAACAGCTGCAACGCTCAAACCACTACCCGCACGCAATCAAAAAACAACACAAACAAGCTCGTCAAGTCCCTCTGTGTCCACCACTGAACGGAGTAACTCCTATTATATCAAGAGCGCGAGGGATTCCTGCCGTAGATCGCTACGCGGATGGACGAAGACATCAGAAACACCAGAAACGCTGAAAGATTGAACACAGAATCACAATCCCTTCATCCTCAAACCGAACTGCATAACCTCGAATCCGTGTGTGGCTGATCATGGAGCTCGACAAGCTCCCACCGGCCGGTGTACACCGCCAGAGCAGACACCATATGCTGCCTAGCCAACATGTCTTGCGAGGGTATAGGGTCCAGCACTACAGCAGTAACCAGCCACACACTACGTTACACCTTTTGAGTTGTAGCTAAGGGCAGTAGACGCCGGCACCATCTACTACCGGCTTTGCTGAGCTTCGTTTTAGGAATCAAGCCTGCACAACATATGAAGCTTGGCTGGCTGACCGCTGTTCCTCGCCACTTGTTGTGGCGTACCCCATGCATGGCACCACAGCCTTTGCCCGCGCATCTATCCTGTTTGCATTGACTCAGTCTCTTTTACTTGTTGTGTAGCCTTGCATTCGGACCGGGGCGCACCATAGAACCCCACTAGCAACAATGTTTGGTGGCTCAATGTTATTGGGTTCAATTGCGGCTAGTCATCATTCCATGTTGCAAGTTGATTATGCCTCGCAGAAATGTCCGACACATGGCATGTGTGATGCTTATGTTGTTGGCCTGAACAACATGCTGTTCTGAGTTGTACTGGTGTGCAGCATCTGGGAAATTTGTACGCTGACTTGGACTTCTCACCACACACATTGTCCATGTTCCCAACAGCCCATGTTACTCAACTGTTGTTGTACCAGTTCCTAGCTGCGGTAGTTAAGTTTGCCCTCTTTGTCGTGCTGCATCCGCCGTGAAGTTGTGTGTTCATCGTTCTGTTCCGTCCTTGTCTACATTTGCTGACATGCTGTCATTGACCGTCATACAGTATGGTATGCAAACGAGTTGTGGCATGCTATACGTGTCCGGCATGGCATGCGGTGTTTCTGCCATATGACACATTGTTCACGGTGCTTCTGCTGCCTGAAGGCTGCATTTTGGAGCCTGCTGTGCTCAGTTGTAAAAGTAACGGAGCCAATGCAACAAGATAGATGCGCTGGCAAAGCTGCACTGCCATGCATGGGGGGTCGCCACCCAAAAAACTTGAGCTGCTCATGATGACAGGCTCTGACACATCAACGCCCACTGCACCTTTTAAGCCGCCAACTGCATCATAGAACTACCTGAAGTGAAGTGAAACACAGGGTCAGCGTCCGGGGCCAGTTGTGTTTCATGCATGAGTGATGTTATGACGTGCGTTGACTTAATACCCCCCCCCCTTCCCCACTGAGTGGGCTTTCTGCATTGAAGGCGCCCCTGAGGGTGGTCTAATCTTGGTGTGCCAGTTGTGGCTGCGCCACCAAGTACGTCCCAAAGGCCTT
>NSMO01001791.1:0-10309 GCA_002588565.1 Coelastrella sp. UTEX B 3026
GCTGGTTGAGCGATCGACGTTCTGTCAACCCTCAACCCCAGTTGCCAACAACTGTCAAGTCTTAGAGCAGTACGCTGTAATGGTGTTGTCACCTTTCCTGCTTAGCGGTTTGGCTCGCACCTGCTGAGCCATCGCACCATCGATCCTGGTTGCTTTCCGGATATCCTCGCACTGGGACCATGCAGCTCGCACAGGTGGGCGTGCGCACGTACGTGCTGTGCGCAATCAGGATGACAGTGCGCTAATACATCCCGGATTGGCTGCAGGCAAACAAGTCCGTGAGGGCGGCCAGCGTGCAGGGCCCTCATGCAGCCCGTATCAATCTGCGTCGTGCTATGAGGGCTGCCCCTAGGGTAAGCATACTAGGCATTGCTGTTCGGCTCTAGCACCCCGCAGTATATGTAACTGGACTTTTGCGCAGGTGAATGCCGCTGCCGTGGAGACCCAGGTTGACTGGGCCAGTGTAGCAAAGGAGCTGGAGCCAAAGTCTCCTCTGGAAATCATGGACCATGTGAGTTGCAGGGCAGTGACCAGCACGGCAATAATTCTAATGATATCATGCGGCTGGCAGCCCTGAGAGTTACAGCAGTGGTAGGCCAGGGCCCTGGCCCTGAGGCACTACAACCTGTTGCAGGATGCATCACAACGCCTTTCTCCTGCAAGTTGGGGCGTTTTAGCAAAGCAAGATGCGCACAGTCATCTGGGAGACTGTATCAGGCAACCCCCGCCAGTCCTTCAAAGCATGAGCATGTGAAGAGAGGTTTCGCATAAGCGATGAGCTCATCATAATTCCCATGCTTTTGTGAGCAATTGATCACCGTCATTTGTTACTGTATGTTTCTGCAGGCCCTGAAGACCTTCGGAACCGAGATTGCGATTGCCTTCTCCGGCGCTGAGGATGTTGCACTCATCGAGTATGCACACCTGACAGGCCGCCCATATCGGGTGTTCAGGTGTGTATCAGGCTTGCAGCATTGGTGTCAGCAGTGTGTTACCCACAATAGCCAATATGCAGTCAGTAGCTATTGGAAACAGTCATACAGTGTGCAACATGCAGCAGTTGGGGTGTTGGGAGCGACACTGTCAGGCATTGTGTGCTCATGCAAGGATACTCCAAGGGTTGGGGAAAAAACCTGGTTGTGAATCGCTTTCCTCAGCATTAGCCAGCGAGCCAGCAAATTAGGTGCATTGGGCACGTTGCAAGCAGTGCTTCCCTCATGACAAGCAGTCAGCAGCTCTACACGGAGTAGCAGGCTGGCAATCTTAGTCATGTTTCCAGTGTGCAGCACGCACAGCAGCATGTGGATCATGTCTGCCTCAGCATGCTTGGCTGCAGCTATCAGATCCGTTCCTTTGAGCTCCTGATCAGTTTGTTAAACTCATACCACTGTTGGCTGCTCGCTTTTGCGCTGTCTGCACCCACAGCTTGGACACCGGTCGCCTGAACCCAGAAACTTACCAGCTGTTTGACGCTGTGGAGAAGCACTATGGCATTCACATTGAGTACACCTTCCCCGATGCTCAGGAGACCATGGAGCTTGTGCGCACCAAGGGAATGTTCAGCTTCTATGAGGATGGCCACCAGGAATGCTGCCGCGTGCGCAAGGTACGCATGATGCCGTGTTCTGCAGCAGTGTTGAGTACGCTTTGCTGCAAGAGCGAGCAGGTCACAAGCACAGTATCAGCTCGCTACCCATAATGTAGATAGCTAAATCATCTTGCAGTGGCATCAGTTCTGCCTAACCCTTAGTGGTGCTTCCCCCCAGATGGCAATTTCGACATCAGAGCTTCACCAGGGTATGACATAGGCTAAACTTGGTCAAATGACCTCAGGCATTGTGTGACAGACAGCCCTGGATGTAGGCTTCAACCTATCTCGATTCTCTTGATGCACTAGATAACAGCACCGGGCGGCGTAGGGCTACTGTTTGAAACAGGCAGTGTGCAAGCGAGGATTTTCACTGTTTTGGGCATGCAAACCAGGCAATGTGTCAAACCGCAACTGTCCCACTGTAGTTGATGTTGGCCACATGTACAGGTGAAGCCTCTGCGCCGTCAGCTGAAGACCCTCCAGGCCTGGATCACTGGTCAGCGCAAGGACCAGAGCCCCGGCACACGTATGGCTGTGCCTGTGGTTGAGGTTGACCCCGTGTTTGAGGGAGTGGAGGGAGGCCCTGGCAGCCTCATCAAGTACAACCCACTCAGCAACATGAGCAGCGCAGAGGTGAGAGTCAGTGTGTGGCTGTTGTGGCGTGGTGGTTGGGAGATATGTACTGTTGTCTTGTAAGTGTGTGTCAGTCTGGTGACGGGCAGGGTAACCCCAACAGAGGCAGCAGCGATGGTGTGGTGCAGGCATTGTTGAGTTTGCAGCGAATACAGCCGGCAGCAGCAAGCAGTAGCCGAGCGTTGCTTGCTGCTGCAACATAGAGGTGCTTAGCTACCATCATGCATGGAACAAGAATGTACGTTGAATTGACTATCTTACCAGGCCCCTGTTTTGACCTACCAATGAATGCTAGCTGCACGGGATTTGCTGAGCATTTTGTTGGCATATCTTGCCTTATGTGTGTTAAATAAGTCACATTGCAGGATTAGAGTGCTAAGTGCGTGCGACGTGTGTTTGTACATGTTTGTGCAGGTGTGGAACTTCCTGCGCGTAATGGGTGTGCCCACCAACAAGCTCCATGAGTGCGGTTACATCAGCATTGGCTGCGAGCCCTGCACACGACCAGTGCTGCCAAACCAGCACGAGCGTGAGGGACGCTGGTGGTGGGAGGATTCAACTGGTAAGCAGCAATGCCCTAAGCTGCCGAGACATACAGCATGTGATTCTGAATCCGCTCCGGGAGTTAGCTGCAGATTACTGATTGTTTGGTGCTATCAGCATGTTCTTGTGTGTTGAGTTGTTTGCTCCCGCGTTGGTGGTGACGTGTTGGCCGTTGTCACATGACAATGCTTTGCAGACCAGTACTGTGGCGCTTGTAGTGATAAAATTTGACTTCCAAGTCGTTACTTGTGTGTGCTTGCAGCCAAGGAATGTGGTCTGCACAGCGGCAACATCAAGAAGGCAGACGGCAGTACTGAGGAGCGCAAGGCTGAGCGTGATCTATGGATTGATGGCTCTGCTGTTGCAACCTTGGACAAGGCAGCTGTGGAGAAGCTGGCCAGTGGAACCCGGGACAAGGACACACTGCTGGTGCTGTATGCACCCTGGTGCCCATTCTGCCAGGTGGGGACTGACCTGTTGTTGCGTTACAGCCAGGCTTCCTTTGTGTCACTGAGTGCCTTGGTTTAGTGGTGTTCCTGAGTACTACATGTCACTCATGCGTCCTTGTGCGGCAGTCGTAACGTGCTTGCTTATGTGTGTGTCCAACCTGTGTCTCCCAACTATCTGCAAACAAAGGTACAGAGTGAACGCACTGGTGTCTTGCTAAAGCATGTTTCAAATTGTAGCCGCATGGCACAGCAGCATCAGACCAAGTGATACGTATGTTTTTCACAGGCTCTGGAGCCAAACTTTGAGGCAGTTGCCCAGCAGCTGGCCGGCAGTCATGTAACAGTGGCCAAGTACCAAGCTGACGTGGACAAGGACTGGTCAAAGGCCAACCTTGGCCTCACAACATTCCCAACCATTGTGATGTTGCCCAAGAACAAGTCGGGCTTCATCAAGTACCCCTCAGAGCGCCGTGACCCGGAGACACTGGGCATGTGGGTGAAGACAGTTGCGGGCACAGCATAAGTAGTGGATGGGGGGAGTGTGGTCAGGTTGTGTGTTGGTGTAGTGTACTTGCTTGAATCATGTGTCGACCAGATGGGTTGGTGTGAGCTGTTAGCAGCCGCAGTGTGCTGTAGTGGTTGCCAATCAACATCCTGCCAGATCGCCATCATGAATCTGTGATTGATGGCTTTAGGGGTTGAAGAATGGCATAGGCCTGCACGTGTGGTCCATTGTTGATGGTAACAACTCTGTGGAAACGGCTGTGTTGGTTAGGGGGACTGCTGGAGAAAGCATGCCACGAGCGAGTACGAAGCAAAACCTGGTGTGATTGCGGCGGCCAACTACAACCGGAGACAATAACAGCAACCACACAACAGACATGAAGAAAATTCGCAATGCAGCTTGTGCAACATGCCTCCAGCATACTGAAACCTACAAAAAACCTGATATGTCGCTGTTAGAGTATACTGCAGCTGCCAAATCACTACTGTGACACCGCCTCCACTTCAGCTGTTGCCAAAGACACACAAGTGGGCACGACTTTGCACAAGCATACAAGGAAATGACCGACTAATGCTGTGTAATTGGCCCAAACCATGCCATACTACGAACGCAAAGCGGCCCAGAACCTATCCCAGGTGTCTTTTTCGGGACCCGGCCCGTTGCGCCTGCTGTAATCAGGGCTCAGAAACGTCAGGCACTTCAGCGTGGTCATCATCATCAAATAAGCCTCGTCTATATGAGCCTCGTTTGAATACATATCGAGGTGTTGCAGCTTGGTCTGGTGCACAGCGATAGCAGGTATAGCACACAAGCATTCAGGGTCACAATGAGTGAGGCCAAGCCAACGCAAGTTTGTCAGCTGACATGCCAAAGCCACCGCAATCACGCCATCCATTGCCGGGTGAGGCACACCCCCAACAACAAGCTTGGTAAGCCTTGTGAGATGAGTAACATGCAACATGTCACGAGCTTGCAGGACACTGCCATCACCACACAACAGATGCAGCTCTACAAGGTTGCTAAGACCAGTCAAATGACCACAGAACGTTAGACCCTGCTGCTCAGGAAGGCTGACACCGAGATATAATGATGTGAGTCCTGTCAATACACCTACAGCCTCCATCATTGCCTCATAGATGTCCAAGTCCAGCGACCCGGCCACAGAAGTGTTCATAACTGTCAATTCCACAAGTCCAGGAATGGCATGCCATAACCCCGCCGTGGTATCTATAGCGGTGGGGTTGGCGTAAGTAAGCTGCACATGTGTTAGCTGCGTCATTGTCACCAGAGGCGAAAAGTCCCAGGCTTCGTCCTCTATCTCAAGCTTCAGCTTCCGCAACTGTTGCAAGCCTGCAGGAAATGGTCAGGGAAGCAAGTCAGGTAGGTACCGCAACGAGAGCCACAGCTGGCTGGGGCTGCTGTGCTATCGAAGCAGGAGAAACCCAAAAGAGTTGGGGTGTTATGTGCATCAGCGTGTACCTGTTGTGCTGATACATGCTGAGGGGTTCCATAGCGCTGCTCTTGGCATGAGCACAGCTGAGTCGGCTCAATATGCAGTGATATAGAAAGCACAGGCTGGATGAGACATCGCAGGATTCACATGGTGCGTGATGCAATGCAGAGCCTCATGATGTATACACACCAGGTGACTGCTGATGATATAGCAGTGGATTGATACAGCTCAGAGGGAGGTATGTGACACCGTTTGTAGCCAAGGCACAGGCACCTCGGCGACTGGCCTGTGACACATCTACCAAGGCCATGCAACATGGTTTCATGTTCGAAGCTGACTGTGCTATGCCTGAACTTACTCGTTACATTCAGGTGCTCCAGAAGGGGGTATAGCAGGGCCCCAGTGTCTTCATCTATATCCAGGAAGTCGCACTCCAGCCTTAGGCTAGTTATATTGGGTGCTAGCTGGGAATCTGGCTGAAAGTATAGGCTAATGTCTTTCAGATTCAAGTGCTGCAACTTGGTCAACTGCTGCAAGTACAAGCTGGGACCGTTGTAATCGCGCGAGTAGTCCCAGAAGCCGACAGTCAGCTGACGCAACTCAGCTGGGAGGAATGCCAGTTTGGCCACATCTGCTTCACTAACATTGCTGAGGACGAGCTCCGTGAGCTGCGTAAGAGAGGGTAGTGCAGCTGCCCAGCCTGGCAGCAGGTTCTCATAGCATGTGGACACATGCAGGCGCTGCAGGCTGGTCAGGCGTCGCAGATGCTGTTCGCAGGCACTGCCGTCGCTGCTGTGTTCCTGCAGGGGAGGATCCTGCAAAAACTCGCGAGGCCTGAACATCTTCAGCTCCGTCAAATGTGCTGCTGGCAGGGCTGACAGTATGTGGTGGCTGCAGACGTCCCAGCTACTGAAACTTCTCAGTTTGAGGAGCTGCGGATGTATGCCACTCGCTGCAGGCGGTGTTGCTGCCGCTGCTCTGAAGCACTCCGCAAGTGCCAGCTCTGCCTGTTGAAACATATCTGCTACTCGCCTGTGGTCAGACCCCAAAGGCTCAGAAAAATCATCCATTCCAACCACATCAACCCTTCCAACCGTTCCTGGGTGACGCGGTAGCCACTGCGTTAATGCAGCAAGCTTGGCCCAGCCACTGCTGGGCTTCACATTGAATCTGATGACTAGCAGGCCTGCAGCTGAATTCTGCACAGCTGCCCTCCACCCGCGGCAGGCCTGCGTGATTCTGCATATTACTTCTGGGTCTGATGCAACACCTGGGTGCTGCAGAGCTACAAGCAGAGCCTCCGTACTGTCCTGCAGGATGTTGACAGCACAAGGTGTCATTTTCACCTGGCACTATCTGAGGGCCTCATCAGGCATGGCCCATGTGCGCACACAAAGAGCTGCCCTAAACGCCACAACATATGCCCTACGAGCAGACCTCATACAGAGTGGCTTTCAGCAGAGCGGGAATAGGCCTCGCACCTGTGAAACTGTCCTGGAAACCTGGTTGTGTTGATGAGCGTCCTGCATGCAGCTAAAGCTTATACAACTCGCTTATAGCAGGAGGTTCTTGTATGCTGCCGACGAGACCAACGCGATAGTAGCCTACTCACGAGGATCAACGATGTTGATGGCAGCACGAGAATGCCATATGTCAAGCAAGCCAACCGCTCTGCCTGCACAACCTACAGAAGTGCGCTTGCTGTACGATGTAATGTGCTGAGCGAGATGAATATGACCGCTTGCTTTCGGTTACTTTGAAGCCTGGCAGATAAAACCTGGCCTGGTAGGGTTAGGTGAACCTCGGGTTTACCTCTTGCAGTCACTTGCAAGTGCCTCCGCTTTGCGCATATCTAGCCAATAACGCTCTTCAAAGGGCTTGATTTTGTTGGCGGCCACATGGCAACATGTTGTGGCCACTGATGTAATCGCTCTCTGGAAGTTCTCCAGTATGGCTGCCAGCCATGCTCAATTGGCAATTGAAAGTTGACTACTGCCTGGTCAATCCAGCGAGGAACAGACAAGCCTGTTGCAATGCTTCAGCAACGTCAACTTGCTTCAGCCTGTCAGCTGAGCAACCACTCAACTTTTGGAGCTTTACTACCATGGCCCAAAACGAGCAGCCAGATGTCCCAGGGCATCATTTCTTGCGCCCCGCTGGCTTTGAGGAGGGAGGCCCTGGCAGCCTCATCAAGTACAGCCCACTCAGCAACATGAGCAGCGCAGAGGTGAGCATCCGTGTGTGCCTGTTGTGGCGTGGTGGTTGGGAGATTTGTAGTGTTCTCGTAACTGTGTGTCAGTCTGGGTGATGGGCAGGGTAACCCTGAGAGAGGCAGCAGCGATGTTGTGGTACGGCATTGTTGGGTTTGCAGCAAATACAGCAGGCCGCAGCAAGCAACAGCAGAGCTTGCTGCTGCAACATAGCGATGTTACAGTTGTTATCGTTGCCATCATGCATGGGATGACAGTTTCACTCTAGATTGATCATCTTACTAGTCTCCTGTGTGACCCAACACTGAATCTTAGCTCTCATCGTTTTTGCAGGCTGCTGAGCACTTTGTTGGCGTGCTATGCCTATTTTGCCTTGTGTGTCTTACATACATTCATACTGCAGGTTTAGGAGTTGCGTGGACGATAGGTGTGTTTGTGTGTGTTTGTACAGGTCTGGAACTTCCTGCGCGTGAAGGGTGTGCCCACCAACAAGCTCCATGAGTGCGGTTACATCAGCATCGGCCGGGAGCCCTGCACACGACCAGTGCTGCCAAACCAGCACGAGCGTGAGGGACGCTGGTGATGGGAGGACTCAACTGGTGAGCAGCAATGCCCTAAGCTGCCGAGACATATGTGTCTGTGTATACAGCATGTGATTCTAGATCCGCTCCAGGAGTTAGCTGCGGATTCTTGAAGTCCTATTTGGTGCTATCGGCATGTTCTGGTGTGTTGAATTGGTTGCGTAACGTGTTGCCACGTTGTGGTAACGTGTTGCCCGAAGTCACATGACAATGCTTTGCAGTAGTGCAATGTGGCGCGTGTGGTGATGAAACTTCACTTCAAGTCATTAGTTGTGTCTGCCAGACCAGTACTGTGGCGCTTGTGGTGATAAACTTGACTTCTTGTCATTACTTGTGTGTGCTTGCAGCCAAGGAGTGCGGTCTGCACAGCGGCAACATCAAGAAGGCAGACGGCAGTACTGAGGAGCGCAAGGCTGAGCGTGATCTATGGAACGATGGCTCAGCTGGTGCAACCCTGGACAAGGCAGCTGTGGAGAAGCTGGCCAGCGGAACTCGTGACAAGGACACACTGCTGGTGCTGTATGCACCCTGGTGCCCATTCTGCCAGGTGGGGACTGACCTGTTGTTGCTTCAGCATTGCAGTGGCCTTGTGCTTACAGCCCAGGCTATCTGTGTGTCATTGAGTGCCTTGGTTTAGTGGTGTTCCTGAGCACTACATGTCTCTCATGCTTCCTTGTGTGGCAGCCTCAACTCGCTTGCTTAGCTGTATGTCTAAGCTGTGTCTCTTGTTGCTCAATGAGCAAGATGTAGTTGAGATATAGAGTGAGCGCACTGGTGCTTCAGTCCAGCATGTTGCAAATATGTAGCTGTATCGCACAGCATCATCAAAACAAATCAACATGTGCATTCTTTCACAGGCTCTGGAGCCAAACTTTGAGGCAGTTGCCCAGCAGCTGGCCGGCAGTCACGTAACAGTGGCCAAGTACCAGGCTGACGTGGACAAGGACTGGTCAGAGGCTAACCTGGGCCTCACAACATTCCCAACCATTGTGATGTTGCCAACATCATGTTCTTAGGCCAAGAACAAGTCGGGCTTCATCAAGTACCCATCAGAGCGCCGTGACCCCGAGACACTGGGCATGTGGGTGAAGACAGTTGCGGGCACAGCATAAGCAGTAGGGCCTACAGTGGATGGGCAGGATGTGGTCAGGACAGTGTGTGCTGGTCTAGTGTGCTTGCTTGAATGATGTGTCGACCGGATGGGTTGGTGTGAGCTGTTAGCAGCCCCAATGCGCTGTAGTGGTTGCCAATCAACATCTTGCCAGATCTCCACCATGAATTTGTGATTGATGGCTTTTGGGGTTGAATGCAGGCCTATGCCATATGGCATAGGCCTGCACGTGTGTGATTCAATTTTGGTGGTGACATTTCTGATAACGGCTGTGTTGGTCAGGGGGATTGCTGGGAACGTCTTTACAAGTGGTGTCCACACCTCCAACACAATCTTGCAGCGTGTGGTAGCAGTTCGCAATGCTGCAGTGACAAACGCACCCTAGAACAACGGAATTGCAGGGTGTCAATTGCAGGGGGACAAGATTTGCCATGGGCTTAAGCACGAATAGGGTCTGTGTGTAATGCATTTGGAAGCTTTGCCCCGGAGGGTGGTCTAATCTTGTGGTGTCAGTGTGGCTGAGCCACCAAGTTCGTCCCAAAGGCCTTGCGGCCGGAAAGGGTAATTCTTCTTCTTCTTTTTGGAAGCTTTGCAGGCACAGTAGGGGAGACATAGGTCAACTTCAAGTGTAGGAAGGGTCGAAGAGTGAGCGACCTATGAACATTGACCTTTTGAACTTTTGCTATCTGCACCTGACGCATTCAATGTGTCCCTGAGGGACTAGCAGTCCCAACAGCATGCCTCAGCCGGTTGGCTCGTGAGCCTGAAGTAGGGTCGCAATAATTGGCTTCTGCAACTTGCAAAGTCGGACTGGCCACCCACGAACACCGGTACCACCAGACATCTCCTCTTTTACCTAGCCACACATAACTGCCATGATCACTCCCTAACATCCGACTGACCCTCCTCCCAGCCACCATGCCTGAATGGGATACAGACCCCACAGCTGATGCAGCCGTCGACCGCACACATTGAGCTCTTTGGGTGGCGACCCCCATGCATGATAGGACAGCTATTGCCAGCGCATCTGACTTGTTGCATGGTTCAGTCACTTCTACATTGGATGACCAAACAACACTGGCCCAATGGGGTAACGCAAAACGACTACAGTACATACTGTAGACTGGCGACCGAAGCAGTCACAACACATTTAGGAACACCCTTGAACCACTGTCAGGCTGTGACCACCAATCAAAGGGCCAGGCATTTCACGGCTATAGCTCAGAACCTTCC
>NSMO01001797.1:0-11949 GCA_002588565.1 Coelastrella sp. UTEX B 3026
GTATCTGCGTTCACTTATCTGTACAACACATTGATTGTATGATCACAGGCTAGAAGTTGTGAATTGCTTGCCATGTCTGTGTATAAGGGTTTTGATATGTGTTTTTGAGTTTCGGGCAGTTTTAAGTTGTGGATTACCCCGACTCTTCAGAGCAGGGGCTATTCAGGCACTTTGAGACCCCTTACAAGTGTGCATGTGCCCTAGGGTACCCGGGGGAGGGGGGTGCCGATTATTTGGTCGATGAGGTTGGCTGGTGCTCGCAGGCCTATGGTCACAGCAGTAACAGGCATGGGTTAATGCCAGTCAATATTCAGCGCTGGTTGATGACTCTTCTTTGGGGGTGGCAGCCTGCACGTCTGATCGCAAATGGTCATCTGAGCACCGGCTTGTTTATGGGGCTGAAACTGCATTGCATTGTATGTAAAAGAGACTGAGCCAACACAAACAGAATAGATGCGCTGGCAAAAGCTGTCGGGCCATGCAAGGGGTACGCCGCCTGCTCATGACAAAGCTCTGACAGGCTCTGACGCTGACGCTTCAAAACCAGCGACTGCACCACCAGTTTACCTGAAGTGCAGCACATTGTATGTGGGGTCGGGGGCTTGAGCAAGCATGCTTGTCAAACTCTATGATCATCAAGTCGCAACTCTTGAAATTTCCACTTCAAGTATCAGGTCAGCAATGGCTTATATATATGTCCAGGCGGGTACAGGTTTCAGAAGACGCGTCCGCCATGACTGACGGCACAACGCTGCCAACTGCTTAGTCTAGCCAATGTATAGTGTAATAGTTCTATGTAAAATCAACGGAGCCAATGCAACAAGATAGATGCGCTGGCAAAGCTGCAGTGCCATGCAGTGGGTGTAGTGGCTGGTTCTGCACGGAATTACTGTGCTTTTGTTTTGGTGGGGTGTGGACGCGCTCCACTGGCCGGTGAGCACAGTCGGCACGGCGGATGAAGCCGCACAATGGGCAACACGAGTGCGGTAGATGCATGTAAGAGTCCCCCTCCCAAGAGATGGTTCCATTTCAACCCTGTGGTGCTTTCTGCATAGTGGGTCTAACAACGTCCGAACTTTTTACTGTCTGTTAACGCCCGACCTTCTGTTATGAACAAGGCAAGCCAGCTTTGTTCACCCGGCATGCATACTTTTGCATTCGACTCATGCTTGTTCTCAATGTTCACATAGTATCACGAAGTTTTTACTCCTGTTGTAGACATAGACATGCAAATCCCGGCCACTGGCCCTTGGGTGTCTGGTTCCCGGCCTTCTGTTACATGACCTGGCTCCCATTGAACCGTTGATGTACAAGTGTTGCAAGTATCTCACGGGTCTAAACCAACTACACTCCTTATCGTCTATCGTAATGCACACTGACTTGTAACACAGGATGCACGTAACACAAGATCAACGGCGATGACATTAATGGCATATCACCAGCCTGGTGATGCTGTGACACCAACACTAGTACAGTACTGCCGTTGCAAACACAAAATAATATCAAGAAGATATGATCAAGCCCCAAGTCGATGGCTGCATGCATTTGGGAGCCAACAAAACTTCCTGTAAGCATGCTTTTTGTTCCGTTCCATAGTACCAACGTTGCTGTGAGCATGCATTATCTCGCCACAAAACAGCATGCATTGCTGAGCTGTTCCTCTTGAGCCTCTGCCTTGGCACAGACCCTGCACCACCCACGTGGGTGATGATCAGAACAACACACAGCCACGGTATGTCTAGAACTAGCAACACTCAGAAGTCCACAATACCCCAGAGTCTAGAGACCACACAGCCGATAGGGGTAATACAAGCAGCCAGCACTGAATGGGACACTATCTGCATCCTGATGCAATTCCTCATAGGTACAAGCCCATATACAGCCAGGGCCTGGCGGTAACGTCCTGAGCCTTGCCACGACAATGTCGATCAAACATTGCAGCCCCTCCGGACAGAAGTGCTGAAGCTGCAACATCGCAGACATGCATTGGAAGTGTGCAAAACTCTGTAATAGTATGCAAACACAAGACCACTGAACATTGACAGGAACGTTCTTCGAACCACACCATGCAACTGGCAGTTGGAGACAGCTTTGCCCTGTTTGAGAGGCAGCACAAACCTGCCCATCATCTTACTAACATCGTATACACTTACTGATGCCGTAATCACATTCAATGTAAACATATCTGCATGTTTCACTTTCAAAACTGTGTGTGTGTTGTCTGCAGATTCGCAACTCCAACTGTTCTCCTTCAACATGCAACATCATATTTGAAACTCAAATCATAACTGTGTAACAACGGCACGGTGATGTTCTGCGGAATTCTCATCAACAGACAGGGCAGACCAGGACTACATGTGTGGAACAACTCAACAACCCTCTCTTATAACTGTGTCTGCTGCTGTTTAAAGCAAACAATTCAACAGCAAAACCATCAAATGGTGCAGCTCTGTGCTACACAATCTCAAAATTCTCATTGCTGGAGTCAGGACAAAATTATCTTCCAGACACAACACCAAGGCACCACTACTTAAAAAGCAATCAAGGGGCAACACAATGGCTGTATCCACAGTCCCTCTAGAACAGCACATACATCAATGTTGCAAGCTACGAATCTAAATCCATGCATCAGGTAAGGCATTCTGGCAGTATCGCTAAGAAATGGCAATAACAGCTAATCACACCAGCCCACCAAGTCATCACAATTGCTGCAGCATCGGGGCTGCACTACCAACAGTTGGAGCTACACCAACAATGTCTATGACTCAAGCAGCTTGCTTCAGTAAAGCGCTCAGTAGTGAGCACCAAGTTCTGAAACCCAAGCACCCAATCACAATCAGGGCCTGCTCATGGCCCATCAGGCTGTTGGCAGCAGGTGCTGCTGTCAGAACACCAGATGTTGCCAAGTCCTGCAAGCACTCCTGCTGCTAGAAGGCTCCACCCAACACCCAGGGCGGCTGCACACATGCTGCCTTCACACAACATATACATGCATTGTCACCTATGCAGGGATGATGTAGAAGCCCCCCACTCAGTAACGCCCCCTTACCCACAATGCACTGCATATGATGCTGCACAACTGAGTCACAGCGTTATCTCTACCCACTTGAAGATAATAAGCGAAGGCCCGGTGCACTGCTGGTGCAGCTAGCACCGCAATCCAGCAGTGCAAAGCATAGCAGGAATGGACCACCAGATTGCCATGCAACCCCTTTGACGGGCTAGCAACGGTGCTAACCCACAGATTTGCACCAGCCGCAGTGACAGCACAAAGCTCCACTGTTTGGGCATGCTACCCCCATCCCCCCACCCCACCCCCCGCCCACACAGACACAGACAAACACATACATTCCTCTTAATACCAAGCTATGACCACAGACTCAGCCAGAATTCAAGGCACAAATGCATCTGGCATCACAGACTGGCATGCAACATGGCGCCGTACCGTGTCTCCTTCAGCATCCCTGCCCAGCACCTCAGATACTACCAAGACAGCATGCATGTAAGCAGCAAGCAATAATCAGGTGAACATGCCTCACATGTTGCACCAGCAGCCATCAAGACTGTGGTGAATGGGGATCAAGTTAGCTAACATCTAGCCCACACAAGCCATACACCTCAACAAGGCTCCAGCCAGCCCTTAAGCCACTCGAGAGCCCACACTGCGAGCTCCTGACTATTGCCATACACACATGCCCAGAAGCAAAACCCAAGCAATGGCGCATCGCCACCTTTGTGGTGTCAGTCACGCATAAGCAGCCAGGTCGACATCATAACCCCATGCGGCATACACGCAAGCATGACAGATCAGATGCAGCAACCAGCGGCCTCAGCCACATTGCTACGCGCGAGCAGGCCCCGTACAAAGGCCCGCACTACGAGGTTCTGCGAAAGACAGCCTGCCAGCCACATCTCTCACCAACTACCAGAAACCAAACAGCACAACTGCCAACTGCAGTTGAAACACTAGAAAACGGAGTAAACAGTCAACCAATGCATATAAGGACACAGACATTTATTAAGAGGAATGTGCTGCAGTTTATTCGTGCAGCTAAATGCTGCGGCAACACAATATAAGGCTCTGGAAGGAGCAATAGATGCCATGTATAGCTTTTGGTTTGCGCCAGAGAACTAGGCGAGAGAACTAGACGACCTTCACACAGTATCGACTCACTAACAGCAACTGCAATCCGGAAATGTTGTTGCTAAATCTGGAAGCTTTGTGCTTGCGATTGCATGAAGGCAAAGCAACAAAGCCCCCATCACAATACGTACTAAAATATCAAAGAAACTACACCAAAACAAAGACCTAAGAGCCGCCTATAAATCCCACTCAACTGAAGCAGGTTTCACATCTAATCACGCCTCACTAACATGACTGCACCAAGGCATACATGTACCACCAGGCACAACCACATTGCATAATGCACTAGGGCTCAGCAGCCTCAACCCTGACCAGCAACAGTCGAATGACTGGATAACCCGCAGGGCAGCTGGGGTTGGCCTGATGCACTCGACAGTGGAAGTGTGACACGACAATGACAAGGTGTAAGAGGCACCAAGCAACAGACACAAAATCCAAGATGGCGATGAAGCATGCATCGACACGCCAGCAATCATGACCGTTGATCTGGTGTACCCACAATTGAACCCAGCAGCACCCAGGAAACCTCAGGAGGTGGCACTCCTAACACCAGGCGGGAGAACGACTCCCTGCTGCCCAAATGAACGCATCACTGTATATCAACACATAAGCAAGTTCTGCATCACTGCATTACTGTGTGGTCCGGTGCAACATTAAAAGCAACCAGCAACCCATACAGCGCAGCAAAGTGATACTTTGCAGAGCCGGTGAAAGGACGGCCGTTGGCAGCAAGAGAAGTGCATCCAAACCTAGCATGCTTTGGCAGTTCAGCAGCAAAACAGAGAGACACTAGTTTGATCCAGCGCAACTGCTGTTGCACTGAAGTCAGCACACATGTGCCTTGTGTTATAGCACACCTAGGTGCCAGTAACCCAACGGGGACATGATACCAATGCTAAGCAGAACATATTTGTAATTACGTATTGGTCTGCAAACACCGACATATGTAACATTGCATTATGACGCGCGGACAATGTGTGTGAACAAAAACAAGAGTATATGATGTGTGTAACTATTCATTCGACGTCTCACCAGTAAACAGCAACATTACCCACTTGCAA
The DNA here is from genome assembly GCA_002588565.1 of Coelastrella sp. UTEX B 3026. Taxonomy (NCBI): domain Eukaryota; kingdom Viridiplantae; phylum Chlorophyta; class Chlorophyceae; order Sphaeropleales; family Scenedesmaceae; genus Coelastrella; species Coelastrella sp. UTEX B 3026. The sequence continues at coordinate 5,206 of NSMO01001797.1, forward strand.
AGCAGGCTACCAAGCAGGTGCTAGGTTGCAGCAGGAAATGAGCCTGCTGCAACATGAAGCATTTATTTGGGTTTGTGGTGTAGAGTGAAGCACAGTACATGCATGTATGTGAGGACTCAAACGCTCCAAACACCACCACAATGGATACACACACATAGAACAGCCGCTGGGTTTGTGACATATGCACCGTTGCAACACCACACGCCAGCACATGACTGTAAACAGGAAAACATATTGTTCTCAAGCTGTGGACAAGCCAGGTTTCATTATTATTCCAGGTTTTGGAGCTGCACTGTGATTGGTGATTCACAGTCATGCTGCAAACATTCCGGACAAACAATCAGACCCAGAACACGGAACACATGCAACCAGACAAAGCTAGCACGGCCACTGGGGGCGTATTATGATGGTGGGCATGCAACTAATTGTACTTGACGAAGAACGCATGCATTGGTGTTATACTGATCAGGAATCAAGCCATGACAAGCATCTGATCCAGCATAGACAACAAACACATGTTCACAGGGTTTATGTATGTGTGGAGACATCACACACGCAGTCAAGATCACAACTCTATGGTACCAGGTCAATCTGACCGTGGCATATTCTTGAAGGGCACGATTGAAAAACAGAGAAATCTGTTTGAGGTTTGATTGAGAACAAAACAGTGGCCTGAATTTAGTAGACGGTCAAACATGAGATGCACCTAGTGGGTTAACCAATCTGCAGAGCACCTAGCAAAGCACTTGAGAGCACAATTCCCTCAATGTTTGATTGTTTATGAGAGATTCGAAGCACACTACGAGGCTAAGAGCAGCACAGCACCAAATAAACACGAGCCAATAGTAGACTCAAGCACAGTGCAGGTCTGCACCCCCGACCCCACCTGCCCTGCATGCTGTGCGAGGCAACACCGCACCAGCAAAAACCACCTGCATGACTTGTATGCAGGGGCCCGCAGCGCCAATTGGGATGCTGAGCTGACAGGAGGGGGTGAGGGGCAGTGACACATGCCAGTGTTTGGCACGCAGGTGTGCATGGAACCACATGAAGCCAAATGCAGCTGCCATATGCTGCTGCAACGTGGGCATGGAGTTGTGATGTACCACTCTGATGGAATGATACTAGCTGACGCATGGTCCTGCAAGGTGGCGAGGAGTCAGCAGGTCAACTGTAACAGTTGTTATCTCAACCAGAGTGACACATCACACCAGGTTTGGCTTGATGAGGTTCTCCCAGAGGTAAGCTGTAACAGCGCAGCCACCGTTATAACCGTCATTTCCTGCAACCTCAAAGGAAATAACGCCCTGGACCTGGTTCTGGGCGTTGATCAGGGGAGATCCGCTCTGACCCAGGTGTGTGCTGCACTTCAGTTTGAGGGTGGCTCCTGGGGTGTTGCTGGCGCTGTTAGTGACATACTGCTCTGCGGCACAGCTGGTAGTGACGAGGGTGCCCTCGGGCTTGTCACTGGGGTAGCCAGCAGTAGCTAATGTGCCCTGCCAGTTGGGTGTGGCTGCACCTGCAGGTGATGCATTGCGGCTGACCCTGGTCTTGCGAGCAGCTGAGGTTGCGCGAATGTCAGCAGACTTCTCAGCGACCACTGCAACTGTCTTGCTGGACTGCTGTGCTGCTGCTTGAGCACTGATGCCCAGGCGTCCGACCACTTTGCCAATCTGTGCTGTCTCCACAAGTTGGACCACGGCCATATCACTGGCCCAGATGTCCTGTGGTGCTCCAGATACATACTGGCTCATGATGTACACCTCAGCAACGTCGAAGCCGCCGAATGGTGCTTGAATCTTGCCGGTGCTGTCCCTGAAGCGGCCGGGGATGAAGTACAGGCCCTTGGCAAAGGAACCGGTGGCACGGTCAAACACGCAGTGAGCTGCAGCAAAGAACACCAAAGCAGCAGTGCCAGCAGCATGTGAGGAAGATGCTCTGGTGTCAAGTTTAATGCAGAGGCAGTTGAAGATTGTGGCGTATAGGGTCTGTACTCTCAGGGTCAATGGAGCCAGCACAGCATAAGGTTAATCAAGACCGTACTGTGGGCTGAAAGCCGGGTCGGTTGCACCCATACCTGCGGTGATGATAGTGCGGTCGCCAATCAGGGATGCTGAGCAATGCCACTGCTGGCCGTGAGCCATCAGCTGGCCAACAGGTGACAGGGGCAGATCACTTGGCTGTGCTGCAACCTCAACACGCTCATCAGGTGTCTGCACTGTTTGCAGCTTGCGGCTGGCCAACAGACGGCGGCCTCCGACGTTACCCACATCCATGAGGGGAGGTGTCACCAGGGTGCTGTCTGTTGCTGCTGCAGGGCTGGGTGAGGGCTTGATGTCCACAGTGAGCTCAGGGTTGAGCATCTCAGAGGTGCCTGCTGGTGCTGGCGACTGAGTTGCTGGCTGCTGTGGGGCTGTGTATGCATCACCGCCAGCGCCTGCTACTGCTGCATAGTCGACTGATGCTGCTGCTGGTAGCTTAGCAGGGACTGCTGTGGCATAGACACCGCCGTTTGATACATCATACATTACCACACGGTCAAGGGGGATGTCCTTGAGGGTCGCTGGTGCACTGCAAGAAGAAGGTTAACAGAGGCGCACTCTCTTCAAGCTCACTTCAGAACCCCTTGGTACGTTGCCCACTATCAGATGCTGCACAACAAGCTGATAAAGCTGGGTTGCCTGCAGCCCCAAGCCGCTTGCTTACCTTACGGCTGCCTGTTGACTACCGCGCAGAGTGGCCTTCACACGTTTTACTCGGCCGAAGTTCACGAAGTGATACCCTTGTGCTGCGTGAGCGAGGATCACTGACTCTGAAGCAGGCCGCTGGTCAAGCTGCATGCCAATTGTCCGGCCTGCGCGGAGAAGATTCCTCTGCAGATGTTACCTGTCCTAATGACTAGTCGATGCTTGATAAGACAGAGATCGGTTGGCACCACACCGGGTCACGTTTCAGTTTGCCGCAGAAGAATCAAGCATCTCCCGCAACAGGCGCTGCAAACCCCAGTCTATTCTTACTTGTAAGAACTTGGGACCCTTGGCATCTAGCAACGCAGCTGTTCATGTATGGAAGGCCACTGTCTGCGGTGAGCGACTCGCTGGCACCATCACAGCCTTCTGGGCATTGTGCGCTAACAACAACTGCAGAACATAGCACAGAACCGCTTCGTCAACCAGGTGGGCACGGACCACACACGCTTCGCCCGCACCAGCTGGAAACTCCCGTCGCACCTGCTAATTGCCACATGATGGCGAAGACTACAAAGACTCTTCCGTTTAGCTGCATGATTACAATTATTCAGGGTTGAAACTAAGGCGCTAGAACAGAGCTCGTTGGCTAAAACTACTCAGAACAGTACACGCAAGCGGGTGGCCTTTGATTTGTTTACTATATGTGTATCTTTCCTGTATGCTAGAACCAGTCGAACGACCCGCGTCAGGTCACTTCAACTGGATGAAAGCGGCAAGGAGGGCCGTAGTTGTAACAGTAACACTCTGCAAGATACAAGCTTCAAGCGCAGTAGCTGCCTCCTGCAGCTCTGATATGTATATTAGCCTGCGTTGGAGCTGGCGACCAGCCCCAGAGCGTGGCTGATGACCCGCGTATCTGCCCGCGTATCTGTCACCAGGGTTACACTGCTGCACTGTGTGTCCACAAAAAAACAAGTAAACAAGAAGCATATATAGAGTTTGAGTACGCTGCGGCCCAACGTCTGAGCTTTCGGACGTGTTGCTCATTGTTGCTGAATTTCATGGTGAATCCTGCGCGTCAGCGCCCAACAGCGCGAAGCCAACGCAGGATACTTGCAGAACAGAGGCTACCAGCCTTGTTGAAGACTGAAGTTACAGGCATTTGAGATATTTGCATTGCAAAGACCTTTCTCATCGGCGTTCAATGGCGTTTAACAATTCCGTCTGGTTATGGCTCGCCGCTTACGAGTGATCAATGCATTGGATTGGCACGCTACTAAAGCGAGCATGCACTGACGCACTAATCTATACTACTGAATATTCTATACGTCAGCCAGGTTGGCGGGCGCAACGTGGTGAGGGCCTCCTCAAGCTTACGTCATGCATGCATGTGCTTGTTAGCTGACTGCTGCTACCACCCTTCAAAGTGGATGAACCATTTGCTTCAACAGAGTTTGACTGCTGACTACTTATGAAGGTGGCTGCCACCTGGTGCTAGTCGACGCAGACAAGCGCTGATATGTCAACAGTACAAACATCCCATGAGACATTTGCTGGCTCATTGGCTGGTTGGGAGGGTGTCAAACTCACAGAGTACTGGTGTTATTGTTTTGATCATGTGACCACAGTCGTGTGGCTGGCTAGGTTCCACTTGCCCAACAGTGATAGACATGACTTGGTACTTAGACACGGCAGTCCGAATCCCTCATCTAAGATATGGTTTGTCAAAGCCTACGGTAGTTAATAGTAAGCAAGGTGTTTGCACAACGCGTGCAAACAGCACCACAGGAGATACTGGATACTACACATGTCACCGTGTGTGCTAGTAGCACTCCTAGGAGTCCTAATACTACTACTACTACTGCCAGTTACCTCAAGGGTTGACACCCGTAAGGAGCCAGCTAATGGCTCATGGGGGTATAGAAATAAACCAAAAACTGGCCATCCAGTTCCACCGGATTGGCTTCTAGCAAAGCAGCAAGATCAACTTCTAAAAGCTCATCCGACTCAACCTCAATATCGACTCGGAAGGATCAAACACCAGAGACACATCCAAAGAAGGGTTGCACCTTGCAACAACACGTGTGCACAAACGCAGACACTAACCGCTTGTTCTGGCACATAAACTGCTTCATATGGGACTAGAAGGCGTGATAGCAACATCCAAACTGTCATGACCTCCACAGAACTCAAACAAGGTAGCAAAGCGAGTACGCACTGCTTGGTAGAAGGGACACTCAACAACCATATGAAACTCATCACCAATACTGCCTGATTCACATCGATTGCACAGTCTAGTCACTGCCCGAGCATCGTACTCAGCCAACCTCCTGCTGGGAGTCCATAGGCCCCAGCTGAACCTTGCATGCCCTTGCATGTTGGCAAACCCTTGTAACAGCATGATGCCATGACTGGACTGAAACCCCAAACTTCACGATAAATGCACGGCTAGCCTGGGCCGCCCAAAACGCCTGCTGGTGCCAGAACACCCAGCTGGTGCAAGCCCTACTGCTTGGGAGTTGCCTGATTCTCTTGCAAACTGGCTTATGAAGTGGCCAATGCTTCTTCTGGCAGGCTGCGGAAGAGTACCTGCAGCACAACAGCAACACAGAATAAGAACCGTTAATATTAGCTCCATCACATACAGCCAAAACATGTTACCATACAGCCAAGACTTCAACCATCATGGCGGTCACCTAGCTGCAGCAACCTCAGATGAAGCTATTCAGATGAAGCTATCTTTGACTGCTAGCATGATTTGCTGCAAATTGTCTGCTGCTGCACCCACACGCATTGCAGCCGTTACCGCCGCAGCTCGGGCGCACCTGAGTTGCTAGAACCCTCGTTTGTCAACGTGGACTGCCAGGTCACTGGGTCCTGGTTGACACACAATGGCTGCAGCAGCTGCTCAGCCAGTGCCAGTATTTCCTGAACTTCTCTCATATCATCTAGCAGGCCATCTGCTTGCTGCTGACACTGCTGCAGGTTGTAGAAATCCACTGATGCTGAACCTTCAATTGCTGGTGCGGTATTCCCACACACACATACTACATGTGCGGAGTGATTGTTTCACGGCATCGTGCAGGTTTTGAACGTGCCTGTCAACATCCGTATCTGACCTCCGCACTGCTCACGCAACACCCCAGGCTCCTGCACTTGTGCTAAACCTGCTGTGATGTTATCGGACAGCTGTAACCAGAAGTCAGCAATGATGGCACAAAACAACACTGACAACCAGCTGAACGGTGATAGCCGCGTTGAGACGACAGCTCAGCCCCAGATTGTCAGACAGGCGCAGCCAATAGCCTGCAGCGTACTGCTGGTGCGTACCAGTATACTGTCAGTGGTAATGCAGCCCATGATTTCTAACAGCAGCTCACTTGCCATGTCATTGCTGATGTTGCATTCTGTTCCTGTGTCAAAGTAGCCTCCACTTCTGACAGGAAGCTTGCAGATAGTGGGCAGTAGAGTAAATGGTTGCTGCTGCCGCTGGGGCTCCAACTGCCGTACTCTCAGCTCTGTACTGCCGGAAAGGGTAATTCTCCTTCTTCTTCTTCTGTACTGCCTCTCTGCGCTTGCTGTTTTCTTTGTTACCGATGCGCCGAGAATGGCCATAGCAGCAAGTTTACATACACCAAAGGCCGTGAGTGACCCTACATGAGCACTGGCTGGTATGCCTGCACCGTCTGCCAGGCCGACAGCTGTAGTCCAGTCCTAGATAAAACTTCCAGAGCGTGTGTGGGTCATGCACCCAAATCATTGCGTGCACAGGTTCTTGCAACACGGTGAACGCGGTGTGCACGATGCAGAAACTGTTCACTGATCATGAACCCTGGGCCAGGGTGTGGCACACTGTCAACGGTAGTCCAGCAACTGTAGGTGTTTACGCTAGTCCAGCAACTGGCCCGGGCGTGTCTAGTCTCTCCGCCTTGTTACCAACAATTTGGCGTTCCATCAATCTACATGCAATGGACAGCTCCGACGACACTGCACCAATGATGCAGCAGTTCCATACAGGTTAGCCTCAGCCTGCAGGACACCGTGCTTCGCATAT
>NSMO01001798.1:0-12556 GCA_002588565.1 Coelastrella sp. UTEX B 3026
CGCCCGTTTCAAGTTGGAGGTTACTGCAAAACCTGGAGGTCAACCAACCCTACAGGGTAGACTGGCATGCAACACCACCCGGTATGATAGTGCAAGCATGCATGCAGGGCGCACTGGTGTTTATTCAGATCCTGCTTTCAAGTTTTCATCACTGCTGCAGTCAGGCACAGTGGATGTTTGGATGCTGGCAGTGTCAGAGCTTGTCATCATGAGCAGCACAGAGAGCTCTTTGGGTGGCGACCCCATGCATGATAGGACAGCTATCGCCAACGCAATCAACTTGTTGCATGGCTCAGACATTTTTACAGTGGGCTCAGCACCCTGACCCTGAAGCTCACTGACTTAGGCTAAGCACTGACAGCAATGAATATGTCGGCATAGTCTATCAGCGTAGACTGCAAGGCGCACCTTCCTCTGCATATTTGTCTGCCACTGGCATTCTCTTCCTTGCAGGCAGCGACACTGCAGCAGCTTACACATGATGTCATTGGAGCAGCCAAGCCTCACCAGATATTCTGCAGGCATGAATGGCAGCGACAGTTGAGCGCCAGGTCAGCCAAAGACCAGAGAGTGACAGCACATCACAACAGTACCACCGTGCCGCACATGTAACAGCTATACAATCAGAAAGTGTTGGTCCTGCAGGCAACATTACAGCAAGCATCCGCCGGATGCATATACAAACAACAGTTCACAGCAGCAGCACAAAGATAAAGCAGCGAGTGCTACACCTTGCCCCAGAGTCTATGCCACGCCTTGAGCCTTAGTGCTGTAAGCAGCATGCTGAGATTAATACAGCTTGCATGTCTTATGCACCCTGACTGCGGGCACCTTGCTAGAAGCTCACTAAACAGCAACAGCAACAAAAAGTTGGGATGTAGTGTTGTTTACGTGACACAAACCCCTCTACATGTTTTTTCTGCTCCAGCATATTCTGTCTTGCTGTCAGTGATACTTCGGAAGCAGCTTGCATATAGTGTCATCTGAGTAGCCGACAACTAGTGAAAGAATCATCGTGTATCCGCAGGCATGAATGACAGCCGCTGTGTTCAGCAGTCAGACAGTTGAGCGCCAGGTCATCCATGCACAAAGTAGTGAAGCAGCTGGTTACTGTTGCCAGTGTTTGCAAGGCTAGGGGCCCAGCAGGGCTAGTCCGGTAAAAGGAATTGAGCTGATTGTGGGTTACAGATCTTCTTTGGGGGCCCAGACATAAGTCTAGCGTATGAAAACGTGAAGGTGCAAGCTTACCAAGTGACTGATGAGGTGGCTGCATGTTGCTAACTCTGGGAGTGATCATAACAGGCAAATAACTGCAAGCGTACAGCGAGCTGATACCGGGTTGCTGCATGTCGCTCTGAGCGTGATTATGACAGGCATGAAGCAAAACTGCACCCCACTAGTACTTGGCAAGCTGCCCCATGGTACTGTTGCAGATTTTGTTGCAGCAGTGCTAGCTGGGGCATACGGGCCCTTGCGATAAGCACTACAGCGCCTCCTTGGTTTCACCTCATTTCTCCAATCCTGTCTGCTGTGCAACGTGGCATGTTGACTGCTTCACAACCGCTTTAGGGTGAATATACTCAAGAGGCTGTGAGTAGTGTCACGCTCAGCGGATGTGTGCCGCATAGTTTCAGCCAGCAGCTGCTAATCCCTCTGATCATGAAGATTTGACCATTAATATCATCACACACGTCCTTCAACAGCAGAGGACATATGCAAGTATGATAATCATTGCCGCAAGTCTGCCATAACCATACAGCCATCGTCGCGCCCATGCAAGTATGTTACACTGTGCCACACATGCAGCACTACCAGCTTGATCATGTGGCGACACAAATCATACAGCACAAAAAATCACTGCATGCTCCCTTAGCTGGCAAATTCTCAACTACAATATTGATATTAATATCAAACAGACAGCCACACTCATGATGGCAAATATCTGGCGACGTATCACTCAACCGACCAACAGTCCATGGTAACTTGGTCACAACGCATGAACTCGACAAAATCAGGGTGAAACTCCGAGGGTGGAGTCAAAGCGAGAATCTCACTTCTTACACGCTTCTTACAACGCCATTTGGTGATCGCCGGATCAACATGGGCATTCAATGGTAACGACACTGACAAGCAGAGCATCAAGCAGACACCGACCAAGCAGTTAAGCGCGAAACGCGTCTTGAAAAATCAATTACTTCTCTCCATTGCAACTCACAGAAGCTTTGCACCTTAGACCATCGGCATCAAAAGGCACACAAGTCAATCCCCAGATGCCATAGCTATTTACTAGTACTAGCAAACAAAAACTGCAAGCCAGTGGCTACTGCCAACACCAAAAAGTGGCACATGACCTCATCTGCATGACGTACCTCTGCGAGAGCTTCCAGTACCTGCTCACGCCCATGAGTAATGATTACAAACATGCAAACAAATGGCACAGATGAAAAGTCAACCATGCACAAGCTGTACAGCAAGAACCCCATGGCCAGATAATCAGGCAGGAAACCCTCAGTGGACCCCCCAGACCAGCCCCACGAGCTATCCCACTCCCGATCAAACAAGTATACACCAGGGAATTCCACACACCAGCAGGTAGCCGGTCCTGAAGTCCATATTGTCGTTATGTACAACAGACATGGCAGCATTAGCCTTGGTAACAGGTACTCTGCAAGTTGCACACCAGTCATAGCTCTGTGACCATTGGCCCCGCACCACAGACAGAAAGGGGAACAGCAACACTTAAAGCAAATTCTATCACTGTCAAACATGTAGCAGGTACTGCATGTCATGCAGACCACATCGCACTCTCAAGGTGCAAATGAACATATGTACAGCGGCAGAGGGTATACCAAGCTACACATGTGACATCAAGGGACTCGATACAGTGTGTACCAAGCCTAGCAAATCTGCCGCAGAAGCTCTGTTAGACCCAGATTTCCCTCTGTTTACAAGAGGCATACTCGTCACTGCATCAAACACTGAGATCTCAAGACGGCAACCATGCACACAAAGATCTCCAGGCACAAGGCAAAGGCACTTTTAGACCATGGCACATTACCAACGAAGCAAACTGCAGGAGCACCAGGCCAAAGGGGACACTTCACATTGGATCATCTCCAGTAGCAGAACCACAGCACAGCCTTCAAACTCAACTCCCTTGTGAATGACAACACACAGCGACACTGCACAGTTTCAATACGGCAAACATGCAGACAAGTAGGTGGCGCAATAGCTTTTTGTGTTTGCTTGCAACCACAAAAACACCTTGCAACCAGCACAGCGCAGAGCAGTGAACATGTGGACCCATTTCTTTGACAAGATAAGAGAATAACATTACACATAGTGCCTGCTTTCTGCGAAGACATCAGCTTCCGTCAGCTGCGCACTGCTTTCCTCTCCCTTATGGAGCTTTGTGCCGACATCAACTGCCTGCAGACCTGCCGCAGGATCATGCTGGACTGGCGCTCCCTCGACTGACTGCATCTGTAAGCCATTGTTACAACTGTCATTTTCCACTGTCAGTTTCAACCGGCAGCTGATAGCAATTCTTTGTTACATGGCATTGGTCACCCCATATCTACCTTGGAATCATGAGTACAGCTCAGCAAACTTATGCATAGCATTATACACCTTACCCACCCAGCATGCCGTACAGCATCCTCATATATCATACAACTCTATATCAAGGTGGTAGGTGCATGACCCAATCTGCACTTGACAAAGACAACACTATCAACTCAAACGTCAACATCCACCTTTTCACTATCAACACAATCAGCGTTGCCCATACTAGCAACACGATCAGCTATTGCGCACAACAGCAACATGATTCAATCGCACTGCACGTCAGCAGTGCCCAGCAGGCCAACACAACATCTGGTGTCATACACACACAAGCTGCATGACCACCAGCATAACCCTTTGCAGCCTTCTCAATTGAGGCACCTACCCCTGCCACTGCAGCAAGCCCTGCTCATCCTACTTCCATTCAATTTATGATGATCCCGGCATCACCATTCTCTTGATCGCACCAAACACACCACTGTCGCCTGCAGCAAAACACAACAGTTGGCACTTTGAAATCTTGACAAACGCCACATATACTGTACCAGTTAACCTGGCAATTGTCCAACATTTTCAAGTGTGCCACTTCTGTGATTGCATCTTTGGCTGTGCCAGGTCACAGCACTGCTGTGAACTGCACTACTCTGTGCTTTGTAAATCAAGTTTGCACGCTTCTAGGATGCTGTGTTGCACTATGTTACACATGACGTCAACGTCCCTTCTTGCAGATGCTACAGAAACAAAGTGTTTTAGACTGAAAGTCGCACCATGTCGTACCAATTCACACTCATTACAAGATGTACCTTCCCAGCATTGCAGTATGCTTATTCAGCCCAGTACACACTAAGTCTTACCTCCAGGAGCACTTGTCCTCTGATCAGCACCGCTGTTTAGATCCTCTGCGTACCTGCAAAACATCAGCAGCAGTGGCAGTTACAGATCAGCATATTTGCACAATAGTTTCACAACATACAATGCAACTGCTATACTGCTTGATTGACTCTGCCTACTGTAACACTACTTTGTTCGGGGGTTCATTTCAGACAGTCTATAGTGGAACCAGTACGTACAGTACATTCATGCATACCTGCTGCCCACAACTGGCTTATCCTCGCTGTACATCGAAGTATCTGTCACATGCTTTGGTGTCTGCCCGCCCATGCCCCCCATATGACCCCCAGCAAAACTGTCCCTGCCAGAAACTGGAGTGTCCTCACTGCAGACAGTACCAGCAGCCTCATGTGTTTGCACCCTGCCAGTGTCACCAGCAGTCCCGCCCACGCGGTCACTGGTGTAACCCGAGGTCCCACCCACGGGTGACACCTCAGCGCCGGGACCTGCAGTGACACCTGCCAACTTTACTCCTTCAGAACCCTGAATCAAGTTAGCAAAACCCTCGCCGGTTAGGTTTGAACCCTCACCCTGGACGTTAGAACCTGAACCCCAGGTGGCGTTTGCGCCGGAGTCAGTAAACCCTGCATCTGGGACCTCATGCACTTCACGCACAACCGGCTCGCCCATATACACACGCTGCTCTCCTGTGGACACCACTTCAGGCTGGCCCTCAAAAGTAACATGACGATCTCCGCTTGTGACAGCGGGTGTGGATGCAAAGGTGTCAGTGGTGGTTGTAGTGCCTGCGAAGGTTCCTGCACGTGGTGTTGAGGCGGGGCTGCTGCTGCCGCTGCTGGAGCTGGAAGGAGAGCTGTCGCGGCGTCTGTCTGAGCTTGTGGTTTTCAGGCCACGGTGCTTACGAGACTTGGACTTGCCCTGTGGGTGCACACAAGCAGTACAGCATTATACTTGAGCTTCCTGTTTTGCTGCTTCAACATGACGTATGCCTGTTTGAAATGCAGTAGTGAGTCGCTTGCCGCCCTGGATCAGGCCGGTCAGCTGCTTGTCTGGTCATTATTGGAGGGCGAAGCAACATCACCTCTCATGTGGGGTACAGTGTCAGATACGCTCTTTGGGGCGCCCCACGTGACTGGGGTACCTGTTTTCTGGTACCGGAAGGCACCTTTTGGCTTTGCCTGGTGTTTTGCTGATAATTCTGAGTAATTTGAAGCAACACTGCGGAAAAGTAGTTGCATTTTACTACGATTCACATAAACCAAGTTCTCACACATGCATGATCTGTGCAGTAGAGCTAAATCCATGACTGTGCAAACAGACAGCATTGCACTGCCGGACATGATGCATGCAAAGTTACACTATAACATCGTCATCAGTGATGATGACTTACAATGCCGAGTGCATCTTTGATCTTCTTGCCAAAGCCTTTCTTCCCCTCCTTGGCCTGATATGTCTCAGTGATTGGGGCTGAAGTGGTGTAGGGGGGGACTGCACCAGTGTTCATGGCACCTGCGGCAGTAGTGGCAGCAAAACAGTAACTTGGCAGGGGTACAATGGATTGTAAGCGAAGCAATTCATAGAGCTTGAGGCATTATAGGGAGTAGAACCTTAGTCATACCAAATCTGCAACAGCAGTGAGCACAGATACCCGGAACCCAAACTCGCAAGCAGCACACACAACTGATCCAGGAGCAATGACAGCCAATACCGCTGCTCACATGCCATACAAAAGCAGCCTAGCCAACCTCAATGTACGAAAAAGCTTCTTACTGTGACACTGGAGCATAGCATGCATTGTGTTGGTGCGAACACCCCACAGTAGAAAATCATTGTGCCGTATAGTATACTCCACAGTACAGTATGTGTGCTGTTCTAGCCCCAAAAACACAGTATGTATCATGGAGTATATTGTAGTACAGTTTTAGACCCAACAATACAGTATGTATCATGGAGTATATTGTAGTACAGTTTTAGACCCAACAATACAGTATGTATCATGGAGTATATTGTAGTACAGTTTTAGACCCAACAATACAGTATGTATCATGGAGTATATTGTAGTACAGTTTTAGACCCAACAATACAGTATGTATCATGGAGTATACTGTAGTACAGTTTTAGACCCAACAATACAGTATGTATCATGGAGTATATTGTAGTCCAGTTTTAGACCCAACAATACAGTATGTATCATGGAGTATACTGTAGTACAGTTTTAGACCCAACAATACAGTATGTATCATGGAGTATATTGTAGTACAGTTTTAGACCCAACAATACAGTATGTATCATGGAGTATATTGTAGTACAAACTCACTGGTATCACGTTCTGTAGTAGCCGCAAGTGATGATCCTCCAGCAGTTGTGGGCAGCAGAGCTCCACCTACACCACCAGGAGGGGTAGGACGAGGCAGAGGAGCTGTGCCTGCAGCAGCAGCAGCAGAATGTTTGGTGTTTGCACTAGCACCTCTGCAACACGAATAGCCAGCTTCATGCAACAGATTTCGGTCATAGTATGTGTAGTAACCACACATACCTAGCCAGCATGCTCCAACCGCTTTGCGCTGACCCAGCTATATGTTTTATCACAATTCATGACTGCAAATAGACTTGTTCAACCTGCATAAACCATGCCGCAAATGCAGCGCAGCAGGAGTATGATAGCAAACAATAATCACTTACTTTCACCAGCAAAGTCCCTGCTGCCACTGCTAACATCCATATCTCTGTGTGTCTCCATGTTGCTGGTGTCCAGTGTGTTACCAGCCAGACCCATGGCAGCCAGACCAGCACCACCAAGTCCAGCACCACTCACTGCACCTGTATCCATCATAGGGCCTGCAGGGAGCACAGACACATGGTCTCATGCATGTTATCAGTGCCTACTGTTGAGTTATTGAGCACTGGCTTGTGCTGTGGAGAAAATTGTAGCATTTTGCAATGAGCCAGACCAGTACAATCACATGCAGCACCACTCACTGCACCTATATCCAAGTTAGGGCCTACGGGAACACAAACACATGTTGTTTCATGCATGTTATCAGTGCCTTTTGAGATTTTAAGGCACTGATAACATGTGCCTTTTATTTATCATGAGCACTGGCTTTGTGCTGTCGAGAGAGCTATAGCAATTTGCGATGAGCCAGACCAGTACAATCAAATGTAGCACCACTCACTGCACCTATATACAGGTTAGGGCCTGCAAGGATCTCACACATCAGTTCAAAGCAATCAACTGCGCCATCTTGTTGAGTTATCCATTGGCTTTGTGCTGTCGAAAGTGGTTACCACAAGATTTGCATTATGGAAAACCTATTTAAGAATATGAACTAGTAAGAATATGAACTAACTCAACTCACTTGTGGTGGTTGCTCCCTCAAAGTCTCCAGATCTCAGATCACGGCCAGCCATACCAGTGTCCAACCCACCAGCCCCGACACCACTGCTGCCAACAGTGGCAGCAGCAGGGAAGTCCCTATCCAGCTCAGAGGTCCTCACATCCATCTTGTCCCGTCCACTGTCACTGCTGCTGCTGCTGGAGCTGCTGCTGCTGCTGCTGCTTGAACCCTTGCGCTCGAGAGCAGCAGCGGGAGTTGTGGTTGTGAAAATGGTCTCAGCAGTATAGTGCTTGGGTGTTGAGGGTTTAGCTTCTGAGAGAGTTACTGCAGCGGCCTGTTTAGGATTTAGCAGGAAGGGACACGCAGGAGCTACGCCTAACTACCACTATGGGCTAGTCAAAGTCTGGTCAAAGTCTGGTCAAAGTCTGGTCAAATGCAGGGACAGGTCATGCATGTATGCCTACACCTAACCAAGTGCTTGCAAGCATTGTAGGGGGAGTAGGTGCAGTGCAACTGGCATGCTTGCTACAGCACAGTGTACTATCTACATCCAACATATACTATATCCCCCCTCAGCATGGCTGAATTGCTATGTGCAGAATGCTACAAACGGACCTGTCTCTGGTGCAAAACACACTAACATTGTTATAACTAGCTGTCATGAGTGCTACTTAAAGTTATTACTGCATGATCGTCAGTAGCCTGCATACTGCTCCAGCATCTGCAATGCAACCCTACCTTGAGCCCAGCAGCCTCAGCAGCAGCAGCTGCTGCCCTGGCCTGCTCCCCATGTTCCAGCCCCTCAGCACCAGCAGCACGAGCCATTAGAGCAGCCTCTTGGCATGACAGGTTGGCAGCTTCATTCTCAACGTTGACCAGGGCAGCACGAGCAGAGTTCACCCTGCAACAGCAACCAGTAGCAGATAAGATGCCACTTGGCAAGCAGTATTTCCACCCATCATCCTGCTAGTTAAGGTGCTCGATACCCTGTTATCAAGGCAGCGCTTGAGCAAGACAAATTGGCGGTTTTCACCCCAAGACTGTCCACCCCAAGACTGCCCAGCATAACACAGGCAAAGTGTACCGTGCAGGTACTGCATCACAACAGACCCCCCTTCAAGCCTGTAAAGACAATCTATTCCTCCAGCATGCACCACATCTGCATAGAAAACCCTACAGTGCTTGCATGGAAACCAATTTTGAGGGCCAGCTTATCACACTCACTCCTGCATGAGTTGCTGTTGTGCGCCAGTCCGCTGCTCCGCTTCCACCCTGACTGTCTCAACAGTACTCATCAACCTCTCGGTCTTCTCCCGGATTTCACGCTCCTTAGCGCTGATGCTGTCACGCTCGCGGTCCAGGGGTGGCAGATGCTTGGTGTCAATGCTGTACAGACGATCAGCCTGCTGGGTGCGCATACCCTCAATGGTTGACAGCTGGCTGATAACTGCAGACATCAACGCAGCAAACAATGCAACAGCAAAGGTTAGCTACTTATGCGCCCAAGAGCCTTCGGCCAGAGCAGATGAAAAGTGTGTCGGGACGAAAAGTTATGTGTGGTTGACTGTCCAGGCGATACAGGTGCCTGGAATTCGTGATGTAAATGATGTACCGGCAAGCGGCCTGTCAGTTGGCTGAATCGCAATCACAAGCACACCAGAAGGACAGTAGGCAGGTTACTCAACATGAGGATTGTTACATGGCTCCGGCCAAAGTGCTACGACAGCTACTGTGCAGGTTTCCTACCAGCTGCCGAGCTGACTTTGGACAGGGGAGTTGTCAATACAGTGCAGTAGGCAGCAGGCTGCAGAGTATTGTGGCAAAAGCCTCAAAAACCCTGCACAACCGTTTCACACGATATATCAGATCCAGCATCATCGCTTTGGGTAACAACTCCAACTGAGCAGCTTTGAAATGCTTACCATCCTCCCTCTCGCGCTCAGCAATCTCGAGTGCGCGCCTCGCCTCCGACCTCTGTCGCTCAAGTTCAGCCAGACGAGCTGCAGCCGCAGCCACTGCCTCCTCAGAAGCACGCAGACCGGATGACGCAGCTGAGATCTCTTCCTCGGCGCGCTCACGCTTGTTGTGCAGGCTAGCGAGCATAGACTCCAGCTCAGCTGCACGGCGGGCTATACCTTCGCGGGTAACCTCAATCTCGCGGCGCAGGCGCTCAGCTGCAATGGAGGGATACAGAAATACGTCATGAGATGTAGAGTATGATGAGAATTAAGCAAATGAGATGCACCACTTTGATTGGTTTGGGGCTGCCACCGCCGGCGACAGTACACCGCCGCAGACAACGCTGCGTATCTTGTCAAAACCATGCATGATACAGCACATAGAGCAAGCCACATCAGTAAACAGTGCTTATCTCATATCCTTGCCACTTTTATTGCGCACCATATAGAGCTTCAGCAAGAAGGCTATACATGCCACAGTAATTTCACATTGAACTTCCAGTCGCAAAGCACATGTTGCAATACACACTGCCTTTTGATCTCAAGCATTTTACAAGACAAGACAGTGACCCACCTTCCATCCTCTGTTCCACCAGTGTCCTCTCCTCTTCAACCAGACGTGACAGCTGTGTCTCCAGAGAGGTCACGCGCTGCATCACTGTGGCACGAGCAGCCTCCAGACGCTCAAGCTCAGCCTGGGCAGCCTGCACAGCACACGGTCAATTAAAGCCACTGAGCTCACCACTCGGACATTTCTCCCTTTTTCACAGCAGCAGAACACAAAGCAGTGTAGGGATGCCTAGCAGGCAAAGCGTATATATTTCATAGTTAGCGGTTACAGGCTCTCATCATGTCTAGCTAACCACCTGTCGCTGTCACAGTGGCATCAGCAGCAGTAGACCCAACTGCCTGCAGGTCTGCAGCTCACCTGACAATTGCTATCACAGGCGCACTGCATCTCTTGCCTGCTGGTCTATACTACCCCCCTCCTACAGACTTCCATATCAGCAAGCAGAAAGAGCTTCACAGACAGCACAACGCTTCCCAGCACGCAGGCACCCACGCAGCTTCACAGCCTACACACTCCAACTTGGGAAGCTATCTTAGGTACTCACCTGTTGTTGCTGGATCAGCTGCTGCCTCCTGCTAGGCAAACCCCTCTCCAGCTCCATGGCAATCTCCCTCGCACGCCTAGCAGCCTCCTCCCTCATGCGCGCTGCCTCAGCAGCCGCAGCAGCATGTGTCGCCTGGTCACGCTCCAACTGCTCAGCCCGTGCTAGCAGCTGCTCCCTCTCGCGTGTCAGCGCCATGCCAGACTCATCCTGACACATGATGCACTCGTTGCCGATGCCGGAGCTGATGATTGGATTCTCAGGGGCAACTCGGGACAGTGTCGGGGGTGCGGGCCCAGGTGCAGGACATGACAGGCCAGCTCCAGTGTCAGTTGAGTAGGCAGAAGCAGTACCACCGGTTCTGTCTGGGAAGGAGAAGTCCTGGCTGATGGGGCTGGTTGTTGAGATGTCACGCAGGCCGGAGGATGATGTGATGTTGTCGCCCAGGCTTGGATGCTTCTCCACAAGTGCTGCTGGCAGGTCGCGGCGGCCCTGCAGGAACAGCAGCAACAGCGGCGACAAAGGCGTTAATAGATTGCACTGCTGGGTAAATAGGTATGCTGTTGTTTCTGAAAGCTTGAAAATCAGCAGAGCTGAGGATGATGTGCTTTTGCATCACTACTTGTTAGGGATGCAGCTACAGCAGCATCAGTCTTCTGCCAGCACATATAGACTTGAGTGCCTTGCAACCCAGATGCAAACATCCAACCAATGCACTCATGCCACCCTGCATTAGCCCGATCAGCAGTTTCAAAAACACCCATCACATGTACTAGCTACTGCCTGTCTTAAACACTGCAGCGCCAAGTCAGCAACAAATCAATTCCACCCGATAGTCTGTCCAGCCAATGCCCCATCATTACCTGCTTGCTATCATGCCTATCCCACTCTCTCTCCTGCAGCAGTTGCTCCTGTCCCTCACTACGGGTCTCCTGCAATCCACCTCCGTATCCACCTCCGTAACCACCAGCACCAACCCCAGTGCCCAAGCTCTCAGGCAACTGGCCCTTCACTTCTGCAGGTGTAGTGCCAACTTCATCTGTGACACCTGCTGGGGCCTCGGCATAGGACTGTGTCATGCCATATGACTTTGGAAGGTCTCCGAGGGGCTTGACCGTGGTTTGGTCCTTGGTTCTGGACTGGTCCAGGTTGGAGGAGGTGTCATAGGTGTCGGCGCCGCCACCGGTAACGCTACTGATCGCATTCTTGATTGCCTGTGGGAGTGCAGGACAGCAGCAGTGAGAAGTTGACATACTTGACCCGAACGGCTGCTCTGTTTGTGAGCCATCTATTGTGATTGTGCTTGTTGCTACAGTGATTGGTCCCGCTGGTGCGGCTGGTGCGAAAATGCACAGCTCCATGCCACTGCTTGCTGTTGCGGGATGTGCGAGTGCAACCTTGCCTGCCAGGGTTGCCGCATACAGAAACATGCTATGCATTATTGAAGAGCTGCAATGCACATTTATTGTCTGATTACAACTCAACTCTGGTATTCATGCAGCAGCTCACATTAGTACTGTGCACAGCGGAGGCGTGCAAGGTCTGCTAATGCATCCTGCTGTGCATGCAAAACAGTAGGGTAACTTTGTTCACCTGCATAGTGCCTTGCTGTGCTGAGATCGCTGTAGGTGTTCAAGCTCCTATACTTTTGATACACCTGCAAAGCAATCAGCATAAGAACGATGGAGTGATTTGCAATGCAGTAATTATGTTGCGTGAATCAGCTCTCCGA
>NSMO01001799.1:0-14392 GCA_002588565.1 Coelastrella sp. UTEX B 3026
ACTGCTTCCCTGCTGCTGTGGGCAAAGTGACAAAACATTACCGTGTGTTTTCGTTGTCTCCTGGCTCCACACCAATTGGTGGCAACGTCATGATTTTCACCGCATACTGTTCTCCAGTCTTCTTGTCAGTTGCAAGCTTCACAATGGCGAAGCCTGCAGGAAAGACAGAACAAGAGTTAAGACATGGTACTGCCACGACAGATAGGTCACATCAACCCTCTGCTTGTACCACCGGTAGGCTGCTAATGCAGGATAGTGACCCAACCAGTTGCTGGTTGCTCCACTACCATGCCAAACAACAACAGCTGGATTAATCTGCCCTTGTTAAAGAGCAAATCGCCTTTCTCTTACCTCCGGTGCCTAAAGTCTTCCCTAGCTTGTATGCATCCTTGATTTTGCAGTCAGTCCTTTTCTTGCTCACCCTGCAGTACAAGGTATATGCTTCATTCACAGATGCTGGTGTTTGCAATCAGCAGCTCCTCCTCTTTGACCACCAAGATCGCTCAGGGAGCTTACAGCCATTGTGATGCCGCCAAGGAATGCTTCTGAAGACCAATAGCAGTCTTACGCAGCTAGCAGTGCTGAAACTACTCACGGTTGCCCAGGTGTTGGCTCCTGTACTGCGACTGCTGTTAGCTGTGTCTGCGCCTGCGCTGGAGCAACTTGCTGCTTCTCTGGCTCAGCTGGGATGCTCCAGTGAACCTTTGCTCGTTCTTCAGGCTGCTCCTTCTTGACAGGTCCAGCTGCAGCCTCCGCTTTGCTGCTACCAAGCTTTGGAGGGTCGACCTCCGCGCTGGACCCGGTTCTTGACCTCTCCCGCACTTCCGCCGACTTCCCACAAGCGTTACCCATATTGAAAGGCCTCTGGTGTGTATCCGAACAGCAGGCACGCCCCTGCCGGAGCTGCTCGGTGTTTAGGCGCCCAAGGACTCCACCGTTTCAAGGATGACTACCACAACAGCGCTTGCGCACGTGTATTAGTCAAAGTTTGCTGCTTAGATAGTACCCGACTATTATAGTAGACAAGTTGCACAGCGAAAAGTCCGCACTGGCTGCCTACTCGGCCTAGCTGCACAAAGGCCCACTATGGCCTCAAGGAAGCCTGTTGAGTACAGTATAGGACAAACGTAATGTTTCAGTGGTTATCGCCAACGCAGACGCGACTCCTGATTTGGAATTGTGTTAGTAATGGCTTTAGCTGACCGTTCAGCAGAATCGATGTTGCATTGATGTATAACTATCGCAGGATGCTTGATAATTTGACAAAAATGCTGCCATGAGTTCAGGCCGCAATGAGCACCTCGATAGGCCCTCTTGAAACTGCACCCCAAGTCCAAATCACGAACCAGGATGACTAGAAGGCCGCCTTATTGCTGACTGTTTACATGGGGCTTGTCTAGCAGGTCTGTGCTGACTGAATTGCAGCCAGCTGGCACCGTGGCCTTATCTGGCTCAGTTCTTCAGGCCGGGTTTGTACTGCACAGTACTGCATGCAGCACTGCGGCAGTACACTAGAGAGTGTCAGGCTGGCCATCTCAAAGTACTGAGTAGAGAGGTGCTGACCCATACTCGACCAGCCGACTCTTAAAACGGCATGGCTATGTGTCTACGCTTGTCTTATCCAGTCTGCTGCTGCAATGTCGGGTTGGTCAGGTTGCTGACCCGTGTCGCCGTGGCACGTCGGCCGACAAGGCCCCTGACTCAGTACCATGCTTCATTGCCAGGCACTCGACCACCGTCACCGGGTTTCTCCAGCGTTTGACTATCAGTGCCAGCTGCCACAATGCAGTGGTTGCAGTAGGCTGCTGCTTGCAACCTTGGGCATTATTGTAAAGTTCAGCTAAAGCAACATAGGGTGCCAAGCAACAGCCATTACAGACACCATTTACGCTGCAAGTCTGCTGCTGGAAAGGATGTTGGGTGTCAGTTCCATCTGAGCTCAACAACAGACTGCATCGATGCACGATATCGTGGAAGCCTGATGACAATATTGCTTCAAACCCTTCTTGATGCAAACAAGGTAGTCGCTGCGACTACAACTGCCGATGTGATCACTGACAGCAAGAACTACTTGCAGACAGGAGCCCCTATATGCAACTGAGTCAACACAGTCTTCCAAGTTCAATGAGACTGCACAACACCACATACATAACCTTCTGCAGCAGATGGTCTATGTCTGCAGTGCGAATGCCCTGAGCACGCTTGTCCATAGCTACCCCCACAGGCATATACATGATCTATCCTGTTTGCATTGGCTCAGTCTCTTTTACATGAGACCAGCCGGCCTTTGAAGAGTACCAAGAGAAAGAACTTGTACAAGAATTTGTACAGCTCTGTCCGTGGATCATTGATATTGTATATACAGCCAACTCGGCAACTGATAGTAGGGCAACTAATAGTAGGTCAGTCTGGATATACACCTCCATTCTTCAGCAGCCTAAGGTGCAACCAAACTTGCAACTTGAATTCAAGCAACAGCAACACGCCAGGTCACTTTGCGTACCCGCCTGCCTCAGCAGGGCTGATGTGCACGGTGTTGTACATACTACACCCTCTATCAAACATATCATCACCAACATACATACGGTGCTGTAGTACTATTACATTCCATGTACATACCAACATGCCAACATACTACATTCCACATACATACTGCTTATCAGGCAGGCATGCCCTGAATCCTCTGCACCACAGTGGCCTTCCAACGTTTGAAACCATCTTGCTCATGCAGCTTTTCACCGTACTTCTGTTTCATGGCTTCTAGGCTCCTGTGTGCATTCTGCAGCACAACCAGCAGTGGCAGCAGGAGGTCAGCACAGCCACAAGTACAGATGCTGGTCTAGGGTGCCTCATTTCTCATAAAACCAGCCCTTGAAAGGCTTTCACCAACAACCAACTGCCTTTGGGAGGCTATTGAATAAGCCACAACTGGCCGGGCTGAATGTATTAGTCTAGTCTGATGGAAGTATCCTTGCTATCAGGGTTGAACCCCATGTGGAGGATGATGCCAGTATCAACCAAACCATAAGCTTGCCATTGTGTAGTTGCCTTTGACCAGCGCATGATACAAGTCAGGCAGATGATATACAAATACAAACACCCTTCATACTAACTCCACCCTGAGAAAGAATCCCGCCATTTCTCAATCATTCTGTAGCCACCTTCACCAGCTACATACACAGCTCACGCAGGTGTGCTGCAGGATGCCAACTTTGACCAGGCACACATATACATATTCTTGCTACCAGACTCGGCTGAAAAGACTTTACCAAGTCCCAGCTCTATGGAATTCTTGCCCTTCTGTAGTTGCTTGCCTTCATCAGCATATAGTATGAGCTAGCCAGTTGAGCTGCATCATGTCAATCGAGACCAGGCACATGTATACATATATCCTTGCAAACAGACTTGCCTGGAAGGAAGTTACCAAGTCCCGGCTCTACGGAACGTTTGACCGTCTGTAGTTGCCTTCATCCCAGCACATAGTATGGGCTAGGCAGTTGAGCTGCAGCATGTCAATCTGGACCAAGTATACTCCATATCATACCCCATCCGTTTCCGCCTTTGAAAGCGGGGCCGATGGCCATAAAGCTATGGCTGGTGGGTAGTAGCTTACATAGATATATATTATATAGCTGATATTATACTCCATCTTATGTATATACATATAACATATAAACAAGCTATCATAAAATATAGATACAGTATACTCTATCTTATACGGTATACTTGCTACCAGCCCTACCTGAAAGAATTTCCCACTTCCACAGATCCAAAACCCTTGCTCCTCCGTTGTGGCTCTGGACATACTGTTATGCAAGTCATACAGCTTATTTCGAACATCCTCAGCATCAGACACATCAAAGACTTCAGCTGGATCTTGGATCTGCGTTGGAGAGCAGGGGCAGCAACATAGCCACAGCTGTGAGTCTCATATCTGTCACAATCTTGTCATCGACATGATAACATGAGTGGCAACAAGCATTCTCATGCAGCAGCTTCTGCTGGGCCATGTTTCAAAGGTACGATACACGTTGATGATGATACATACATTGAGATCAAGGCTAGCCTTTTGCCAAAGAAATGAATAATCAGTCTAAAAAGTTCATAAATATGCAAAGCATGGTTTTGTTCATGTGCTGTGGAGGCCTATTCAAGGGCTGTGGAGACCTAAGGTTTCTGACAGTGCTGTAAGTGCATCAACAGCTAGCACTGCAGAGCGACCTTCTTTGCGACAATAGATTGTGCATTGTCCGTTAACACTCCCATTCCTTTCATGCATTGTCCACTGCATCCAGAGCATGCCATGGGACTATGTGGTGTTTATGTCCACAATAGTGAAACCCGCAATGTTTGAATGAACAATACGCGTGACTCAAAGAGATTCATAGGCCTTGTGAGTCGTAAAGAGCGATCTCTTCAAGTTCACGGCTGCTGGTTGTAGCACGCACCTGATCAACAATCTCATGCGCTTTTGTGAAAATGTCTGACAGTTTCTGCAGCACTTCTGCCCGTCCCCCACTGGCAGCAGGTGCTGCTGTAGCCGAAGCACCTGCTGCAGCAGCGACTGGGACTGCATTACCTGCTGCTGCTGCTACAGGGCCTGGAGGAACAACACCTGCTGCAGCGGCGGCGGCGTCGGGCCCTTTCAGACCTGCGTGTTTCAGATGCCCTGTGCTGAATTCACCTTGAGCTGGTGCTACTGCTGCTTCCATTGCTGCTGCTGCCGCTGCCGCTGCTGGAGGCCATATGCTGCCGGGGCTACCTGCTGCTGCCGCCGTAGTTCCGCTGCTGCTGCCAGCATGATCTGCCATAAGATCAGCAGCATGGCTCTGATCAGGTGGAAGCTGCCGATCAGAACCTGCATCAGCCTGCTTATCAGGACTAAGGGCAGCTGTACCAGCCTGCTTGTCAGGACCAGCAGCAGCCTGATCAGCAGCAGCCTGTCTATCAGGACCAGCACCTGTACTGCCAGCCTGCCTGTCAGCACCAGCAGCACCAGCCTGACCAGCAGCGGCTGCAGCCTGCTTGTCAGGACTTGCAATGCGCTTCGCTGCCAACGGCTTCGGCTTCCAGAAATCTTCTGGCACCACCTCTACGCGAGCAGACTGCACCTCTCTGCAAGCAGAATGCAAGCTCACCAAATGATGCGCAAATGCTCGCTGGTGCTGCTGCTCTCCAGAATCTGATGAGTCACAATCTGACTCACTGCTGCTGCTGCTGGTGCTGCCAGCTTCAGACCCAACTTCCGCCCGCTGCCTCCGATCGCGGCGGCGGCGCTTCTTGCACTTCTCACGCCGCTGCTGCTGCTGCTGTTCAGACGTGCCCTCTGCTCTAGCTCTCTTCCTAGCTGCCTGCTGCTGCCGCTGCTGCTGCTGCTTGCGTTTCCTTGCACGTTTTTTGCCTGTTGATCCCTCTGCTGCTGCTGCTGCTTGATCAGCTTCCTCTGCTGCTGCTGCTGCTGCTGGGTGGGCAGCAGCAGCAACTTCCCTTTCAATCAGTCCGTACTGCTCTACCATGAATTCACCGTTTAGAGTATGGGGTTTGACCTCTGCACAATACTCACAGCCTGCTGCTGCACATGCTGCTCCTTCTCTGCAGCTCAAGCACTGCCAAACACCATCATCTTCCGGAGTGTTATCATCTGGAATCTACAGCAGCAGCAGCGGCAGCAGCGAGTCAATCAATGCACATAGTCAACAGCAAACCAAGGAAAGGGGAATCGCAAGCCGTGCTTCCACTGCAATTGCCGATGAATGCAATATTTCTGCCACAAGGTTGGGCAGCTGCTGCACATTATGATGTCAGCAGCACACATTTGGATCAACAAGTCTCTTTGAACAGCGTTCAAACCCTGCCTGCGACAAATTTGAATTGCTATAATCAAATTGTTGAGTATCATACTCACACTGCAATCTCCTGTGAATGCTTTGTAACAGGCCTTGTGACATGACATGGGGCAGGTACTGCACGGCTTCAAACTGTCAGTGGCAAAACCCCCCTCCAGATCAACAACATTGAACATCGGACCAAGATCACGATCCAGATCACCTCCTGCTGCTGCTGCTGCTGCCGCTGCTGCTGCTTCGTATACTTCAGGCTCAAGGGCGGTGGCGTCTTTCTGGCAGAAGATGCAGAGGTTCGTGTTGAGGTAGCCGGCACCAACAGCAACACCAAGCATCTGCAAACAGTATTATAAACAGACTTTACACACTTGATGGCAGATGGATTAGCAGCAGCAGCTGCTGCTGCTGCTGCTTTGATTTCAGGCTGACCCAAAGCAGGCAGCCGCTTTTACTGGCACAAAATGCAAAAGTTTGTGTTGAGGTAGCTGGTAGTACCAACAGCAACACCAAGCATCTGCAGTTAAAAACAATGGCACGGACACGAGCGCACAGCTTCAGCTGTTGAGGAACACTTGATGGCAGATGGATTATCCCCGGCAACTGCTGCTGCTGCTTTGTTGGTTTCAGGATCAAGAGTAATCAACCTCAGCTTTTACTTAAAGATTATGCAAAGGTTTGTGTTGAGGTAGCCGGTACCAACAGCAACACCAAGCGTCTGTAAATAAAAAGAACAGGCACGAGCGCATAGCTTCAGCTATTGAGGAACACTTTATGGCAGATGGATTAGCTCCAGCAGCAGCAGCTGCTGCTGCTGCTGCTGCTGCTTTGTTGGTTACAGCGGCAAGAGCAGCGGCTTTTCAAAGGTTCAAGGCAGAAAATGCAAAGGTTCGGGTTGGGGTGGCCAGCACCAACAGCAACACCAAGCATCTGCAAACGCAAAAAGTCAACATGAATGTCACTATGTATGTGGTGTTGTGCCATCCTTGAACATTTTCTACTAACCAGTGAATGGGACATTTCAAACAACAGATTTCACAAGCCATGTCTCCATTGGTAATTGCAGATGCTTGGTGTTGCTGTTGATGCCGACCAACTCCACACCAACAAATGCATGTAACAACAATTTTCAAAGTGATTGGCTTCTTGTTTTGTATATGTTGGCATCATTGTCCGGCAGCTGCAGCGGCGGCGTCTATGGCAGAAGTCTGGAATATTCCGTATGCTGGTCGCAACCCATAGCACTGACTGCATTGCCATTATCAGCCCATGAAGTTTTGCATGAGATAGATAAACAAAAGTATCCATTTTCCTACGCAGACAAAAATGGTACACATAAACGAATACAATATTTCAGAGAACCGGGCCGGCGGTGGTGGGTAGGAAACCCATCAGAAGTGCCACCGCCGTAGCAGCACTGTTGGAGTGCTAACTGTCATGAACCAACAGTACTAATGTTAGGGGCGGACCACAAACGAAGGTATAGGGTGGGGAGGGGTCCATGCCAAAAGGCCACCGCCTGGCACAGGGAAGAGCCACTTCTGCGTAGCGGGGAGAGGGTGGCCAGGAAACCGCCCCCCCCCCCCCCCCTCCCATACCGTGTTTTGTGTTCCGCCGCTTGACTGCAAAAATAACATACATTCGCTCTTACAACGTACCTCCAGGCTGATACCCAGATCTGGCAAAATCCAGTGTTTCCTTGAATCGTATAAACCTGATTTACGTAATTCTTGTAAGTGTAAATGTCGTTCCTCATATGTCCAACGTTGCCAATGTGGCATCTTCTTACAGTCAGGGTTCAGGCACCTACAGAAATAACATAACATGTTACATTTTAACAATGCAACAAAGTCACATCAATGCAATTGTATACTGTAACCTCAGATGTGACAATGTCACAACAATGCATAATACAAACCCCACGGCCCCGAACGCTGACCTTGTGTTTCACTTCACTTCAGGTAAACTGGTGGTGCAGTCGATGGCTTTGAAGTGTCAGCGTCAGAGCCTGTCAGAGATTGATCATGAGCAGCCCAAGACTCTTTCGGGTGGCATACCCCATGCATGGCACGACAGCTCTTGCCAGCGCATCTATCCTGTTTGCATTGGCTCTGTCTCTTTTACAAGGTAATATCACATGCAACAGTGTAACAATGTCACATTGATGCATTGATGCATTGATACCATCTGCCCCATGACTTGCAGAATGAGCCTGCCGTGCACCAACAGCTTCCCTGCAATTTGGCTCTAATGTAATCAACTTTGCAGCTTGAGTTCCAAATTTCCCTGGAACATCAGTCTCTGGAATGTAACATTGCAGGTGAAAACCTTCTGCGGTTTCTGAATCTGTAAGCAACTTGAAACCCAAACTTACTCACTTTATCACGTTGCCTATGTCATTTTTGGCTGGTGTTGGCACAATTGTGGCTCGACAGCATGGTGATAAGAGGTCCACTTCGTTGATGGGCTTGCTTCTGTAGCTGGCCGGCTCACAGCAGTAGACCAGGGGCTGGTTGATCATGCATTTACAATCCAGCAACTGCAGCAACAGCAGCGGCGGCAAGCATGCAGACGTAAATGTGGCTTGAAAGCAGCAATGAATGCACCAGCTTGATCACGGTGATAGCTTTGCTTCTGCAGCTGGCCAGCCAGTAGTAATGCAGCAACTGCTGCTACATCAGGGAAGTGCGGGTACCGGTAAAAGCAAGACAAGCAGCACTCCCCAGCTGATGACTGACACAGGTGAGCCCAGGTACAAACACGTCATAGCAACCGTGCAATGTAACGAGTGTTATAACATGTGTTACCTTTGACAGCGGTGCACGTGGTTCCTGGTTGTCTTTTTCAACGTCCCATCGACCACCCTCTTCAACCTCGTTATAGATCTCTCTGGTGCTTGGATCCTGGTCAAACTCATAGCGGATCTGCAAATGTGACAGCAAATTTAATAACATGACTACGTTTCAGGTAAATGCACAACTAAGTAGGGCGCAAAGTTGCGACACAGTGAGCAGACAGGCAGACGGTGTAACAAAACATAACAGTTTGTGACATAACAGTTTTTGACATAACAGTTTGTAATAAAATAGTTTGGCCAGCCCGGACAGGTCATTGAATGTTTAGTACTTCAAATGACATCTTCCAAAGTCTCAACAACCTATTGAAAAGCATGTTGATCTGACCCATTGTGTTTGCACTGCCCTCTGGGTTTTGCCTACAGCTGTCAGTGTACTAGGTTGAATCAGCAGATAGCACTCATGCAGCTCGCCAACAGTAATCAAAGCAAGCTGGTAGGAAGTTGGCAACACCCTGCTGACCTTAGCAATCAACCGGCCAGTGTTGAGGACCTTATCCTTGTTAAATATATCGCCATTCTTCCGCATAGCGTCGTGTGGTTTGATCGGCTTAAACCCCGCCTGATTAAACAACTTCCTGGAGTCCCAAAGCCCCACTCGTGCCTTTATGGTGGTGAGATAAGCTTGACCAATCCGCTCTGATGCTGCTGCCGCTGCTGCTGCTGCTGCCAGGGCAGCCGGGTCCTTGGCAGCAGGGGGTTTGTTGAGTTGTTTCCGCGTTGTCTCCTCTGCTCTCAGAGCTGCTGAGCGACGAGGTGGATGCATGTGCCCTGCTGCTGCTGCTGCCGCCTTGGGAGGTTCAGCTGCAGCTGCTGCATTGGCAGCAGCAGCAGCATTATGACCATCAGCTGGCGGCATATCAGTTTCGGGCTGCTGCTGCTG
Source organism: Coelastrella sp. UTEX B 3026 (assembly GCA_002588565.1). Classification (NCBI taxonomy): domain Eukaryota; kingdom Viridiplantae; phylum Chlorophyta; class Chlorophyceae; order Sphaeropleales; family Scenedesmaceae; genus Coelastrella; species Coelastrella sp. UTEX B 3026. The sequence goes on from NSMO01001799.1 coordinate 9,578, forward strand.
CTGATCTAGATGTGAATGCTGCTCTGTCGGCTGTTCTGTTGGCTCGACAGTCTCTTGTTCCCACTGCTGATCCTGGCCCTGCTGCTGCTGCTGCAGCTGGTGGTCCAGGTGCTGGACACTCTCAGGCTGCTGCTGCTGCTGTTGCAATGCAAGCCCTTCCTGGCCATCATTATGTTGCTGCTGTTGCAATGCAAGCCCTTCCTGGCCATCATCATATTGCGACTGTTGCTGCTTCTGCTGCTGCTTCCGCAGCCACTGCAGGGATGGTCTTGGCGCCAACTGCTTTCTGCGACTCTTTGCAGGAAGGTTGCCGCCGGGTCCGTGACCGCTGCTGCTGCCATTCACAACATCTGCCGCTGCTGCTGCTGCTGCTGCTGCTGGATGACCACGGCTGTCCCTGGCGGTCAGTGCAGGTCCTACTTGAGCAACCGCACCTGTACGAACTTGTGCTGCTTCCATTGCTGCTGCTGCAGCAGCAGTGGCAGCAGCCTGATCACCCTTGCTGCTGTGTGCTCTGTTGCCTGCATCCTCTACCTGACCATCTGCTGCTGCTGCTGCTGCCGCGTCAGCTCCTACGGGAGCGACAACAGCATTATCTGTATGCAGTTGTGGTGCTGCTGTTGCATGATGAGGAAAGGCAGCAGCAGCAGCATGAACATCATCCCTTGGAGATGCAGCTGCTGCTGTCTGTGCAGGTTTCGCAGCAGCAGCAGCAGCAGCAGCATCTGGGCCATCACCATCACCCTGATGTTGCTGCTGTTGTTCAGCAGCAGGGTCCTCTGCTGCTGCTGATGCGGACTCTAACTCCACAGCTAGGCCCTGATCTGAGCTACTTGGCACGAGATCATCTGCTGATAGCCCCAGATCTGCTGCAGTTACTGCCTTTGCTGCTGTTGTGGCAGCAGTAACATGGCCCCTGGTCTGCTGCGTGCTGCTCCTGTGTGCTGTAATGTGCCCAAAGCCCGCTGCCACTGGTGCTGCTGCTGATTTCCCAGGGTCTGTGCGGTGGCAGTCTGCCACGTCAGCTTGCGGCGTATCAACAGCTGCAGCTGCTTTTGCTGGACTCATAGCACAGAGCTGATCTGTTGACTCTGCCAGCAGCTGCTGCACTGGTTTGCTACTGCCGCGGAATTCGCCGGCAGGGCTGCGGGACGGCGCAGACACTCCTTGAAATAAGTAGTCAACCTCGCTAAGGAAGGTGCGGCGTCTGCTCCATGGTTTGTATTCAGAGGGATTGAGCGCTTGACTGTATGTGCTGATCTCCTGTGCTGCAGCTCTGCAGCTCGAGCAGCGATCCTCGCGCGAGTCCGCGCCCTGTCTAGAGACACGTACGTAGATCCTACGTCATCGTCCTTGCCGGACGGCCTTTGAGGTTGGGATTCCTCTCGACCTGCGTGAACACAGCATACAGAAGTGAACCTGGGCTGTGCGTTACTCAGCGGCTTCGTATTCCGCGCCCATTCATGGTAGGTACATACGAAAACTAAAATCAGCCCCGATCTACTGCAGGGCCAGCAATTTGCTGGGACGCCGAGGACTTTTGGATTGAGCTCGATCATCCGATTTTATCCTCACCTGGTGCCGTTAAGTCGGTACAAATGGTAATTACTTCAAAGTCATTGATATGCACGCAATGGCAACTACACACGGGCGTTCATCGCGACAATCAGACAGCAGGTTGTGCCCGATTGCGATGTCTCAATGCCGTTGATGAGTGGAGTCCGGCAGACTTTGATTGGATTGTCTGAGCATAAATAGCGCGTTGCGCCCAACGCGCCACGATGCTTGCTGCACCCCGGAAGCCGGGCAAGCATCCACTGCCTCCTCCACTGCCAAACCAAGAGTTTGGCCTGCCAAAAACGTTTGCACCCATACTCCAGCTGCTCACACGTCAATGCAGACGTTGCATGGGCTATCAAGGTGCCTGGACACGAAAGCGATGTCCAGAGTTGTACGAAACGTGCGCTGTTGGTGTCGTACGCTCATTGTCAATGATGGCGTGAAGCTTTGAACAGCTCAAGCTCTGAGATGGAGCTTTGCCAGAGGAAAGGGCCGATCCCTGGCGGATTGATTATGTTCGAAAACTGAATTGCGAGCAGTAAGCACTGCTGACTGTGCAGTTCCTATTGGTACTCATCGAGTGTGGTGCTGCGGTCTCTACATCAATCGCCTCTCTGCTGTATATGTTGCCGCCTACTGGAACACACCATCATGCATCGAATCCGGCAAAATGCCCGTTTGCCTCTACTGCAACCCCGCTCGCTGTGTCCAGCGATTGCTGTGCAGCCAACTGCTGCGACTGCCTGCTTTCTACAGCTGCAACACGACTACCCTGACTTCCGCCTCTCCCTTGAGGGCCCAACCTACTGCTCCGCCCTGTCAGCTGCACATGCCTGCTACGTGCTGCAGCAGCTTCAACAGCTGCTGCTGCCTGCAACCTCTGCTGCTCCGCTGCTGCTGCTTGAGCTGCTGCATCTTCTACTACAGGTAGCTCTCCTGCTGCTCCTGCTCCTGCTGCTGTGCCACTCGCAGCTCTCGCCATCTGCTCTGCCGCAGGGCTGCTACTGCTGTTGCCATTCTGCAGTGGACCAGCCGCTGCCTCTCCTGCAGGAACCCTGCTGCTGTGGCTGGTGTTGCTGTTGCTGAGTTCGTTTGCTCCCGCAGCAACAACTGTCCCAGCTACTGCTGTTCCTGCAGCTGCCGCTGGCGCAGATTGTGATCTACCGATAGCCCCCCCACCCTGCAAAGACTCCAGCTTGCTTTTCAGCTGCTCGAAGCGTTCTAGTTGGCTGCTGACGCTAGTTATCACAAGCTGATTGAGTTCATCACACAGCTGCTGCTTTAGGGACTCTTCGTGATTGAGTTCGGTTTCCAATTCCTCAAACGCCTGCGCAGCAGGACAAACGTGTGACAGGAGTGGGTTGGGCAGCATGTAACAGTTGTACAACCCACCTAACTATACCAGGTGCTTGTTGGGGGGGCTGAGACTATAAGTCTGTCATGCGCTGATCACGCAACCAGCATACATAGCCCCCAGCTGTTGGCTGCATCGTTACTGAACCGGCAGTGCTAAGGGCGCTTGTGGCCTGCCAGGTCAGAGCACAAAGACCAGGTCACAGCGGTTGTGGCTGATTGCCTTGAGCCTTAACACATCGGCCAACTCAAAACAAGACCTGGTTCTTACCTGCTTTGCAGCTGTGTATCTCTTTCGTACTGCTGCAACCTTGTTCCCCTGAATCTCAATCTTCTTGCGCAACACCTCCATGGCATGCTTCTTGGGCTCAGCGGTCAGCTTTACCTACACGCAGCAGCTGCGTTGGCTCAGATGACATATGACAACTGTTTTCTGCTGCTGTTTCAGTGCTGAACTGCGACCGAGGCAGTACCTCGGTAGACCCGAAATCCTGCCTGATGACAACAAGCCATTCAAGAAATCAAGTGCTTGACATGCTGGCCCCACAGGCATTTGGTCAGCAGACTGCTGTAAACCCCTGCTGTTAGAGCTACCTACAGCTGCCAGGCCATCACATGTCAGCATCTGCTAGCACTGACAGTGGCCCCTGAGGGCTGCTGCACAGCCAGCGGCTACCTGCAGTTGCAGCTCCACCAGCTCTTTCTCTACATCTTTGATGCGCTGGTAATTCTGGAAGATTGACCTGCAGAAGACGAGCCAGTTAGTCTTTGAAACACCGCTGTCCTGCAGTCTCCATATGTGTTGCCGTTGACAGGTTCAACCAATGATGCAAGGATACAAGTTGAGGCCAGTAGCAGACTGCTGGCATGGTATGCTGGATACACATGCTATGTGTACACACGAGCAGCTGCGTCAGGAGTGGTAGAAGCTGATAAGACCTTAAGGTCCGCTGGCCAGGTCAAGAGACATGTTGAAGCAGCATGGCCGGGTGAGCTGCTGACATCGTTGATGGCTTGCAGGAATCAGTTGCTCCTGCACACAGCGTGTCAGCTGCAATATCCAAGCTGCTCACGACAACTAACTGAGTAAATATGAAGCATGCTACCATTGTAAACAGATGGTGATATCATTGCATGGCGTAACAACCGTGGATGTGGACTTACTCCTGCAACTCCCGCTCTTTCTGCTCTATGACCTGCATATGACAGAACGTGCACGACCTGTAATAAGGCTTTCCGCTGAGCCAAATTGGCTGGCGGCAGGCTCTCAGTGCGGGACTCGTGATAACACACTTGTTCAACACATGTGCTGCACAGCAGGCTGTGCTATGGCAAACCCACTCCTGTTTGACGCACTCTCAAGACGCCGGTGAATGTTGCTGCTGAAACATTGAACGTCCTCATGCAGCTAACTTGAAGGCTTTTCGTAGCCCTGTCACCTGCTGAGTGAACTTGGCCCGGGACATCAGTTGCTCATGGTTGCTGTCATCTGCATGCTGCGCGCCACTAGCCGGCATGGCACAGGTTAGCGGCTGAGTTCCATTATGCATTGCTTGGCTGGTACGTGCTAAACCTGCTGAGCCAGATGCAGGATCCCGCTCTCTCACTCCGCGATGCCCGTAAGAGGTGCAAGCGACCCAAGCACAACCCAGCAACAGATAATATGTTTAAGTGACTGGATAACCTTCGTGATGGTGTGCTATGGCTCGCTAACGACGCGAAAGTGCAGTGTCGAACGTGGCGTTGTTGGGAGCCTTAGTGTACGCCTCAGGAGCCTTGGCAGTTTAAGGTTCACAACGTGTTGTAAACATTTCAGTGCGTCCTTAACACAAGTCGACAGCCAGCTGAAGACGCAACGAAAATTTATCGACCGTTGCAACCCAACTGTACGTCTTCGCCAGG
>NSMO01001801.1:0-11626 GCA_002588565.1 Coelastrella sp. UTEX B 3026
TGTACCCTGTTACTGAGGCCAGCGTAAACCCTGATCTGAACATTGGATTGAACCCTGGGGCAGTGCTTGTCAGCCATTTTATAACATTCCTGATCAGCATCATAGGGCATGTCAGTGTTCTATTAGTAAGATTGAGGGTCAGCAGAACGCTACGAGCCGGCGCTGCTGCTGCCACCACCACCAGCAGCAGCAGCAGCAGGGTTCAAACTGCAGCCCAGCCTCAGCAGCAGCAGCATGTGGCAGCAGTACTGGCGAAAGCAAATACAATCAAGCACATTCTGCTCGCTTGCTGGGTCCTGCTGATTCATATCTGGGCAGGACTTGTTATAACACACCCGGGGTTGTTATTTGTCCCGCCTGTAATGATCATCAGAGCTTGGGCTGTTACTGGCTGGGCACAGCACATCGGGGGAACTATAGGGCTGGCACTCAAAGCATGGATTGCTCAGGTGCGTTTCACACAACCCCTGCAGCAGCAGCAGCTGCTGCTGCTGCTGCTGCTGCTGCTGCTGCTGCTTTGGGTGCACAGATCTGGGCTGGTGTGTTGCTGGTGTGTTGCTGGTGTGTTTGCCGGCCCCAGCGATGATGTTTGAGTCAACCATCAACATACTTGGCAGCATCAAATTTGGTTGACAAAGCTGGGCTGACCTACTGGTTTTTGCTGTGCAGTCACCAATGCAGAATGTGCGACGTATGCAACTGATGCGGCCAGCATCACTCTTAACTCACACAGCTGGACCTGTTTGTTGCTCTCTGCATGTTACGTTGCTTCACCAACTTTTGCTGTTTGCTGCTGCTGCTGCTGCAAACATATCACAGGTCCCCTTCAACTGGATGTTGCCTCTGATGAGTCTGGAGACGACCATCAATCTTTGCGGCAGCATCAAATTTGGTTCACAGAGCTGGACCGGGTTATTGCTGGTTTATATGCCGGCTTTAGCGGTAGCTGTTGCTGTTGGCGCTGCACAGCAGCTCATGGGCCGGAAGCATTTCTGTACTCGGCATGGCATCGCTGTTGGTCGGTCACTCACCACCACCAGCAGCAGCAGCAGCAGCAACCGTACGAGAGCTGTGGCATAAGCAGTGGTGTGTTGTCAGAGTAGCTGCCAGCTTTCTCCTTTTTCAACAGTGGGTAGTGCTGCTGTGCTAAACAGCATCAACTGGGGTTTGACATCCTGGGCAGGTGCAGTTCTGTGTGTTATTCAGGTTATGTTATTACTGTTTTTGGGACACCGGACCACAGCAGCAGCAGCAGCAGCAGCAGCATGAGCAGCAGCAACTGCTTGACACTTGCAGCATCAGCAAGACTGTGGTGCTATCAGGCTGTGGTGTTTGCTTGCACTAGCAGTGTGGATTGCTACTGGCACTGTGCAGCAGATTCTGGTACATACAATGCTGAAAGCTGTTCTGTGACATGTCCACATCATAACAATGTATGAATACCATACTGGGTTTGTTTGGTACAGTGCCGTTCTGTATGCAGGATTGCCTGACAAACCGCTCTTTGGTTCACTGGCGCTTGTTGGTTAGGTGCCCTGTCTAGAGCAGTATCAGTCTTGGTTCAAGCCTGTTGACCACGTTAATCTGTGCCTCCAGGAGCAGCCCAGAAATATAGCTGCTTGCCCCCTAAGTACGGTTGGGTCGCATAATGAGAGAGAGAGAGAGAAGGCACAGTGGATACCTCACCATCTAGAATGGTACTCTCCACACCCAATAGGATGCAATGTTATTTGCAATGTTATTTTTTGTCACATGATGTTGTCTTAGGTCTGCCTAGGGCCGTGCCTGGTTGTGCTTTTGCCGTAGTCCTGTTCAGGGCCGTGTCTGGTTTTGTTTCTGTTGTTGAGCAGGTGCCTCTGTAGTCTTGGGAGATGCTGCTTACCCTGTTTGTTAACTGCTAGCATAGAGCATTAGATACAAGAGTCATAAGACTACTAGTAGTAGCTCCATCCCTGTTCTGTATGCTTGTGCTCCGCCCAATCTGACTGTGGTGTGGCGTGTTGTGATTGTCGGGCTGTTTGAAGTTGCACGGTAGCATGACGTCCAGTTGATACCTTAACCTCTTGATCTGTCTGTCTGGTATTGCATACTACACGACACGAGTTCCGAGTGCTGTCAAGACCATGTTGGCGTGCTACAGCTTAGATGTGTAGGTTGCAAAGTTCTGGGGATGCTAAGGGAACCTGATGTGGAACCGGCTTGAAATTGTTGCAAGCACTGTTGCACTCAGCGCGCTGCAGCTTTGCCAGCGCATCTATCTTGTTGTATTGTCTAAGTCATTTTTGCACTGTATTGTTATGCATGGACACAGCTTGTATGCATCACTCGGTATTTGATGGATGCTTGGGGTTTGCGCCTTCGATGCAAGTATGGCAGTGATAGAATCACTGCTTTGGGTGCTGTTGTTTCCGCCTCTGAAATGGGGCGCGGGGCCGATGGCCATAGTGCTATGGCTGGTGGGTAGCTTATATATATACAGCTTGTGTGTTATGCATCGGTCTAAAGGTGGTGACCCCGGCTCAGGTAATCAACATCTTCCAAGAACCGTTGTTGCAATACAGTGTTCATAAATGTGGTGAGATCTGTGGGGTCAATGGTATGTTGACACTGTGGTTCTGTTACTGAGGGTAATGTGGTTTACAATGTTTCAACATTCAGTTGCCAGGCCCGAGAGAAACAACGTCAGTGGCTTCCACAGGTCTTCGCAACTAGTACTCTGCCCTAAGCCAAGCTGCTGTCGCTTTGTTTCTTGTTCACTGCATTCGTTGGACAGGATGGCATTTGAATCTGGGATTAGCTAGGAGTTTATGTACACATGTGTCTGTCCACTTGTTTGCAGACGTCATTGGCATGTCCCCACAGCACAGAAAGATTGCCAATGCTCAATGCCTGTGCCTCTGTTTTTGATGTTTAACCGGCCAGCATGAGCCTTGTGCCATTTTCACCTATGTTGCACAACAGCGGTTTATACTGCTGGTGTTATTCTTCATGTTATAGCCAATCAGTTGCACAGCAGAGAGACGTTCACAAGGCATCGGACTTGAGATGGTAATGCTTTAGGTGTGTGCTGGGTTATGTACGCAATCACAATGCAAGACACGTGCGTATGTCGTTGGCAGCACCATGTAGAAGGCTCTACATGAAGCTTGCCAACAGCAGACTCACACGTTTTGAGTTGTGATGTGGCGTCAACACTGGGCATCGCCTAATCTCAGCCGCTCGGAGAACGGTTCTTTGGCTGCTTTGTTTGAACCTGGCCTTGGGTGCTTCTGTGTAGCAATACAGTAAACTACATCACTCTTGTGTTGTACAACTCAAACGCCCCCGCTGTTAACAACGTTGGTTTCAATGATCCGCAACTGGGTGCCTTGGGCATATCAATGTTTCGGGCATATCAATATGCCAGCTGGGCAGCCCCCGTGGACATCATCTGTACTGACCGAACTTCTTGTTACGGTCATGCCCTTCCCCAATTTCATTTACCTTGCCATGAGTGTGACTCAAATAGCACCCCGGTGTGCTTGGTACCAAAGCAGAAATTTGAATGGCGACACCAAGGAGGCTCCCAGGGGTCTTGCCGGTGCACCGTGTGGAGTCCAGGAATCCAGCTCCTGCAACATGGATAAACTCTTGAAGCAGGAGCAAAAGCATGTATCGGGTGGCGGCCCCTTGCATTTAGTATACAGCAATTTGCTTGGCACTCTATGTTGCATGAGCCAAAGTTTTCATAGGATGCCAAGCCAGTGTGTGCTTCAACTTGGCATCAGATTTGGCTTCTGGCGGTTGTTGTAAGGTGGCCTGCAGCAGTTATTGTGAGTCGTTGGTTGCGATTCTGTTCTTGCACAAAAGTGTCAGAGAAGCACGCACTGAAGGCTCCAGTGGTGTCTTGTTAGTGTGCGCTTCAAGCGTCTGCAGATTTGGGCTCTTAATGGGTGATGATAACTATGACTGCTACCAGCCAGTCATAGCCATAAGGCCATCGGCGCCGGATGATTCACAGGCGGGTCATTGGCTGCGTTGCTTTTACAGGCGGGTCTCGAACCATCATTATCTCCATCCTGTTCACGACGGAGTATGGTGGTGACGTCCCATAGCAATGCTCTCTTGACGTCATCTTGGGGCCTGTCCGCCAGGAGTGGGGCCATGTCGGTTACACAAATGCCATTTGTGCTGGCAGCAGTCTTGAAATTTGCAAACCGATAGGCCAAGCTCCTGAGGGAACTTGCGGCGGCACTGGATGACACGATGTGACGGCAACTTCGCGAATACTCAAACTCCTCCACTTTGTTCTCAATGATCCGCACCTGGAGTATTTGGGGTATCCCAGCTGGCGAGCCCCCGAGCGGGTGGTGTACCACGTGGTACCCGGGCACGTGACTTAAGGCCCGATCTACGACGCACTACTGTGCGGTGCGGAACGATATAATTGCAGAATTGTCATAACAGTAGTGCGGAACTTTCCGCACCAGTTGCTAATCTGCGAGAGTGCGGAAACATCAATGCGGAAGCAGTCAAAATTGCCGCACCAGTTGCAATTCTGCGATGTGCGGAAGTCTGTGCGGAACTGTGTGCGGGTGTTAGTGTGACCCGTCATTGTTATCCGTCAAACTTTGAATTTCAGCCATCGATTGACCTCCTGAGCTGTGTAGCGCCTACTACAGGTGTTGGTACAACCTCTATGCATAGTTTAAAGACCTGAGCAGCTGCAGCACCGCCCATTCGGCACCGCCCATCCGACAAGTGTTACAGTTCCGCACTGGAGTTCCGCACACCATCGATTCTGCAGGTGGTGCGTAGAGTTGTTATTCTGCTCCGCACTGCTATGTTACGGTTTGGAACACCTCCACCCCCTGTTTTGAAATCCACGATACTCCGCACACCCTGTTACATTTCCGCATGGCTTTCCGCACCAGTTGCGAGTCTGCAGAGCAGTGCGGAGGTGTGCGGAACAGCAGCATAGGCTCCGCACACCCTTCCGCACACCCGTAGAATCGGGCCTTTACCACATGAACTTTCAACATAGGCAGACAGTTCTGAACCTGCTTTGAAAATCTTGATCATATATACATAAAGCACTACACATTTAGGGGCGGGGAAGGTTACAAAGTAGGACAAGGAAGGTCAATCGATGGCGCCAAACCGCGCGGTCTAGACCAAGATCTTGGCAGCAAGGCTGAAGGGCTGTGGGTGCTCTTTCAGCTGCAAAAGGAATCATGAGCACTCAAATCAAACACCATACGTGGCTTCATTGGCATTTTCCCCTGTTACTTTGTACTTGAGGGCGTGTTTTCGGGCCGATCACGAGCTATCGGGCAAGCTGTCGTTTGATCTTGCTTGAGCCAGCTTGCTGCAAGCCGGCTGCCAATATAATACTGTCACACTATTTGAGTATCAATACAATCCAGAGACTCGTAAATCGTAGGACGCCTCAGACGAGTCAACTGCTCCCCGGCCAGGCTGCAGCCAGCTGGCTATACTTGCTTGTAAGCAGCCATTGCTGCTATAGTATAGCTGTGATCGCGATATCGCGATCGATCGCAGCAACTTGTTACTTTGGAATCGCCCAAATCGGTGGAAGCACTGATGTCAAGGTCATCAATGCCTTGGCATGTCAACAGATGCTACTGACGCGTCTATGACATCAGGCGGGTTTTTTGCTATTGTTGTTGCCTATCACGGGTGTAGCTACACCTGCTATACTATACCTAGTAGGCAGCACCATTTATACAAACGGCCTGATTGTGACAACAGTGTCCCCGGATGCCTCTTCTGCACCGACACCTGTATACCATAGATTCAGTGTCAGTCTGGCAGTCCGGTAGGTGCTGCTGCAGCGCCACACGGCTTCAAACCCGGATACTTGAAGTATACACCTATATGCCTCGAGCTTCATTGCCCAGCAGCTGTCTTTGCTTTCCCGTAATGGTATGTTCCAGCCATGTTTTCATAGCGGTCTCCAACAACCTAGCAGCGGGCAGCAGCACACAGTAGTCACAGACACGCACATGATTCAGCAATGCAGATACCACTACCCGGTGGTGTTCAAGAGGTTATTGCTGTTGCACATAGATAGCACTACCATATGCCACTTGGTGTAAACAGTAATCACATAAACCCTAAACACTGTTCACTTGTTGGATTTGTGGCAAGATAACTAGCACTACCCGGTGCTATTGATGTGGTTGCTGTTCTAGCAATAGCAGCACCAGATGAAGCAATCCACATCATTACAGCAAAGCAGCAAAGCGTCCACAGTCGAACTGCAACATCAGATGCATTGATGTCCATGCTGATGTTCAGCCTAGCAAGCTCGTAGCATTTGGTAGCGGTATCAGAGGTCTAGAACCAGAACAAGAGGGTGTCAAGGCAGGTGATGTTTTGGACCTCTGATAACAGCAGGATGCGGACTGTGCCACACGAAGTCTTGGACCTATCATAATGCTGGATTCATAATGGTAGCGGCATGCTGGAAGCCCAGTCAAAGGTCTAAAGCTCCAAAAGCTTCATAAAGGTGTCCTGCTGTGTAGCATATTGATGGCATGACCTAGAAGGTGGTAACTGAGTTCATACAGCTTCTGTGACACTCAGGTCCTCAGGACACCCCCAAGACCTCAGGTTTAGTAACCCTACCTTATCAACCGGGCATATCTCTTCTAGCTGTTTAATCTCTTTCTCTGACAGCTGCACTCCCAATGCATTGATGTTTTCTTCCAAATATCTGAGATGAAGAGACAAAGGTCAAATTGAGGCTCAAATTTTATACGAATTTGCATGTTGACTGTTCATCTGGCGTGCAAGTGATGCATCCCAACTAGAAACTTGTCTGTCAGCCTGTTTAACAGGCTGAGTCTAGACCAGGCTCAGCAGGTTTCAAGCCCATACAGTCGGCAGCTACCTTGCATATCACATCCATCACACCGCAATATTGCAACGGCCAGGCCACATCTATGTATGTTGCAAAATCACCAGTATGTTACAGAATCACCAGTAATCAGTTACACCCGGTGCCCCGTAATACTCACTTGATTCGTTTTGTTCCCGGGATAGTGAATACATCATCGCCTTGTGCATGAACCCATGCCAGGGCTAGCTGGCCAGCAGTGCAACCTTTATTGGCTGCCAAGGACTTGACGGCCTCAACTAGCTCTAGGTTCTGGTGTAGACAGACAGAATGGCACAACAAACCTGAGTCAAAGAATGTGCGGTGAATGCTGTATTATGGTCATTCAAGTATAATGGGACAAGCCTTGACTTGGGCACAATGCATGCGATACTAGTGCAACAGCACCTGGAGCTAGCTATATGTAGATACCTTTTTGAAGGCTTCACCCTGGAATCTTGGGTTTGATCGTCTCCAATCATCTTCTGGCAGATCCTCAGGCTTGCTGAATGCACCTGGCAGCAGCAGCAACAGCAGCAGCAGAAGAGACAGGGGCAGCAACAGCAGCAGCAGCGGCAGCAGCAACAGCATTATCAGTTGTAACTGGCTTCCAAATGCTTTGATACAACTGCAGCAGCTACAGCAGCAGGTTCTCAATGTACACAGTCGGGGCATGACAAAATCACATTCAACAGAAATGGCACGGCATCTGGTGTGGTCAGTTTCCGTATGCAGCGTTGTTGCCCCATAAGCAATACCTACAGGGTTTAGGGTTGACACGCACTTGATCAACGTGAGCAGAACCATTCGCTCTCGCCCCTTGGTTGACTTGTGGCTATGTCACCTGTTGGCATGCCTCTGCCGAGTGGGCTGTATGCTACATGCAAGGGGCATCCACCCGACGATTTTTTGCTTCTACTAATGGTCCTAGAGAGAGAAAAGTAACAGTGGATATCTCACCAACTATGTTGGTACTTTCCATAGCCAGTAGGAAACCAATGGAAACCACCAAAGGATCACACCAGATGAAACCTAGTGAAGCACTAGGTCTCTATTTTCGCTTTCATGTCCGCCCGCTACCTTACCCGTCAGCATGCCTCGACCCAGAGGGCTATACGCCACGATGCCGATGCCCAGCTCACGACACACAGGCACCAAATCAACCTCAGCGTCCCTGGGCAGTAGTGGCAGCAGCAAAATGGTTACACAGTTGGCGTGAATGGACATATTATGTTAAATATATATATTATTTATCAGGAATCTGAACCCACGGTGAATGCCAATGCTGTGTTGAATGTCGAGGATTACAGAATGCAAAGTGTTCTAATGCAAAGCACCAAGCCTGCTTGCTTACATTGTCGCTGCTGTTTGGACAAAGTTACCTTGGTCAGCCAGCCAAGATACCAAAGAGTTCGGAGATTCAGCAGTGGCAGCATGCTGTAGTCATGGTTTTGACAGAAGGTTGATTGTGAATGCCATTGTTGTATATCCCGCAAGTTGCATTCGCCGCGTGTAGGCTGAGAGCAGACTTTTCGTATAACCCGGCACGCCCAGTAAGAAACCACTGCTGTTGCTTGTTTTTGGCGCTTTTGACCCCCTATGATGAATATGCAAAAGTTGTACTATCTTTCTATTGTGGCTGCAGGCTGTTATGCGCTGTGTGTGCTTAGTTCCCTTGCAAGTGGCAATGTGCATCACTGCATGGACGCGGCATATGCACGGCTCCTCAGCACGCTGTCTCTTGAGAAGCATTTTCAGAAACTGCAAATTTGAGCATGTTCTATGGCTGCATGCAGCTCTGCAGGGTGTAAGCCTACAGCTCACCAGGCTGGTGCTTTGTGTCGCTGGTAACTCGGGGCTGATTGCGTGAGGTACCGAGCCTATGTCACTGCTGGCTTCTCGCAGCTACGAGCAGGGTCAATCCAGGGTCCGGATTATTGGGTGTCAGATGTGGTCATTGGCAGTATCAACCTTGTACTGCTGACTCTCAAGGCTCTGTTAGTCAGGCATAGGTGTACAAGTCCACGAGACCACGACAGGTCTAACCAACATGTATAGACAGAATTCGACCAACGTGTAATTGAATGGCCGCTGGGAACCCTACTAGATTCTTTTTGTCCACCAGTGTACTTTCCACCGGTGCCATAGGGTGCTATTGATGCAGTTTTGTTGCCTAGTAACACGTTGATAGCAGTTTGCTGCTGCATCGAGCAGCCCTTCAGTCCACGTCTCGCTGTATGACGCCTTGCGACCACGCCTTGTTTGGCACGTGTGTGGTGCTCGAAGAGCCTTGTGTGTCAGCAGTTTGTAGATGAATAGATATGGGAATGATTCAAAAGTTTCCAGCCATGTATCAATTGCCACCTGATGAGCCTCTTGAGCAAGGGCGAAACCGGTCGTGGTAGGTCACTCAGGTTTGGCTAGCACACTCTTGGTGCTAAGAATACATGTTTGCATGCTCTGTGTTTCAGGGTGTCACTGGGCAGAGCCTTGGTTGTTGCGTCGCTGCTAGGCTGGCCTGTTGTGCCAAGGCTCTACTAGGCACATTCAGTGCGTAAATGCCATTGTTGTATATCCCACACATAGCCAGTATACTTTCCACAACCATAACTAGTCCTTTTTTAGACTGATATAAGCTGAGTAAAGCTTTTCGCAAACAGTGAATTACTTTGCACCTGCCATACACCATGTGTAATTAACAACAGACGCACAGCTTGTGCCGCAAATGAGTCGCAGTACATGCTGCTGTTGCCGGCAGCCAGCTGATTCTGAATGTCCGTGAACAGTATCAAACTATGTACACATGTCCATGATCGGACAAGCTGTCCGTCAAGCAAACTCATCGACTGCAGATGTGAAAGGAATGCTTATTGTGTTTGTGACAAACACTTCGTCACATACCTGCTCCAAAGGCTCCACTCTAGTTGTACAGCCGACAGCGGGCATGCCGCATGTGCAGCACGTATGTCTGCAAGGCTGGCTTCACTGATACCCACATAACGGACTTTGCCCTCTGATACAAGCGCCTGCGCAGTGCACGCATAGCAACAAGGAACGCTGCTTGGTAAAGGCATTATTGACACACCAGACCAGCATGCATGGGGCGATGCGAAGGAATGTGTGTCAATCCCAGAGCAAGGCCAGCAAGCACTACTCTTAGTGACATTAAGTGCCATCCTGGTTGATTCAGGTGAGGAGCCGCCAGGAGGTTTACTCTGCGGCGACCCCCCCCCCCCCCCCCCACAGAAGTGGACGATAGGGTGCGTGCTGGTGGAAGCGCACATGACGCCACAAATTTACCCGTTCGCAACCCCATGCGTAGATCATTCAACCATTCTTTATGTTACGGCGCATCATGCCAGGGCTGCTGGAGTCCACCCCCCCCCCCCCCCAACCAATGTTGCCGGGAGCCTTACAAACTCTTTTAACATAGGTCCTAAACGTTTGGAAATGCTTTATGAGCTGCAAGCGACACCCCCCCCCCTCTCGCACAGCTCAACGTGCTTAGCACTACTAGCCTAGTAGTGTGCAATCTTGGTGAGCAGCGGTCCATATTACCTTCATTTCAGCAAATGTCTCAGACACAGGCGTGTTGGGGTCAACCCTGCATTACAGCAACACCAGCAGCTGATTAGTTCAGCAGGCCTCTGCTTTGCAACAACTGTTCCAACTTTTGTCGCCTGAGCTGCTACCACAGCTGTCCGCAATGGAAGCGCTTGATTCGCTGCTCTAAAGCGTCATTGAAACTGCTGCATTTGGTGACTGCTGTCTGCCGTCTGACCTGCCGGGCTGGCTACCAGTAGTTGCTGACATAACAGGATTGGCGCTGCAGCAGCAGCAGCCGAGGATGTAGCTTGAAGCTGTAAGCTGCTGATCTACATGCCTCACACAGCAGCAATACAAGCATACCATGAAATACATCAGTACCATAAACTACATCATCAGCTACTAGTGTCACGTTACACTAAACAGAAGTGACACAAAAGCTCAAGCTGGCAGCATCCAACGGAGCTAGAAGGCTAACCAGGGCCAGTACGTGCCTGCACCTGAAAGTGACTCAGCCATGCAACAACCCGCAGCGTTGGGAATAGCTGCTGTGTCATGTACCTGTGTAAGTAGTAGAGGTCGATGTGATCTGTGCCTAGCCGCTTCAGAGAGGCTTCACATGCCTCACGCACATGCTTCCTGCTGCCATCATAGCGCATCTGTCCGCCTTCAATGACTATCCCACACTTGGTTGCCAGTACCACCTTGTCACGCATGTTTTTGATTGCACGACCTGAAGGATGAAAAGAGCGGGACAGCCAGTTACTGTTACTGCTGATGTGATATTGGCTGTGAATCTCACAAGCAGGTGTTTGCTGGTGACGAGCGTGGTGGAGAAGGCCTGGTACAATGCCCATGGAACGAGCATGCAGTGTAAGAGGCAGCTGACCGTGCTTTGTGGAGAACGCTTTGTACTTTCAAAGTAGCAGTAGCTCTGCAATACGCCAGTACAACGGTTGTGGAATCTTGACTTGGGTCGCCAGCAAGTTCTCTAAGGCTGATTGACATTGTACAGAAATTGACGAGGATCACAAAACATGCCGCTGTTGAATTGTACCCTGCAATTGGTCCAGAGGTAGTTGTAGTTGTAGTCCTAGAGCAGCAAAGCTACAGCTGACTTTTTGGGTGCTGGATGTCCGTGCAACCGCGTCCACTGCCATCGTCTACCCGTATCTGCTTGCAAATACATTACTGGTAGAG
>NSMO01001802.1:0-11652 GCA_002588565.1 Coelastrella sp. UTEX B 3026
CGTAACAGCCTACATCTGGGCAACACTATGTGTCCTACTGCTGCAGTTACACAACAGCAGCAGTGGTAGCAGCAGTAGCAGCAGCAGCAGTAGCACAAGCAATCAGCAACGGTCAGGATTGGCACTGAAGCTGCAGTTCCCACTGCTGCTCGTAGTGGCAGAACTGCTGGCATTCTGCACTGAGCCAACTTGCGTCTCTGCAGGCATAAATTTAATTGGTCACATACGCCAACTGATTGTGTACGGCACTGCTCCAGAAGGACACGCGCCGCTATCGTGGCCTGCAGCAGCAGCAGCCATCCGTGCAGCAGCAGGGCCAATAGGGGTTGCAGATTTCTTAACCGTCATGGTGTTGTATGTTCCCCCAATCGTGCTTTGCTATGTTGAGCAGCTGGCATCGGGACCACCTGTGGATTCGGCAGCAGTAGCCGCAGCCTCAGCGCGAGACGCACTAAGATTCCTGACTTCGGAGTTGCATGATCTGCTGATGGTAGTAGGTGAGGTGCCAAGCAGGAATCTTGCTCAATCCACGATCACCATTGTAGCAAACTGTTTACCTCTGGTACTGTGGCCAAATTTTCACAGTGACAGGGTATCTGTGTTTTGTGTTTGCGTCCGTGCCCCTGACGTTCAGCAGCCATGCATCACAAACCGTATTGGTGACAACGTGCTATGACCTGCTGCACAGCAGTGCTGCATGCTGTGGATCAGCAGGTGATATGCGGATCGTCCCCAGGCCTAAGAATCTGCACTGATGTTATGTTTTGCCAGCTGGCACGTGCTATCAGTGTCAGTGACTGCCGCGAAGGTTGCCCTATCAGCATCTGTGATCGCTCAGTACTGTTGTGTGTGTGTGTGTGTTGTGGCCAATGCAGATACCTTGACGGACAAGAATCACCCTGATAGCTCAGTGCTGGCACAGCTGTTCAAGCGTGAGCCTCTGAAGACAATCAATGTGTTGGAAATGCTCACCAGAATGAAAGTAGCTGAAGGAGCAGGCGTGCTCGCAGCAGCAGCAGCAGCAACAGCAGCCGGGACAACCCCCGCAGCCACGACATCACCAGCGCAGCTGCCGCAGCGCCTGAAGGCCCCGCGCATGCTGGTGTTAGTCCGCCATGCACTGGCCGCAATGTGCGTGATTGGGCCTCAGCCAGAGGCAGCAGCAGCACAGGTGCTACAGCCGCTGCCTTATGCATTCTCAGCTATGGTCAGCGCGCTGAAGTGCATCAGGCTCGTGCACACATCTGCGTCTGCACACCAGTCAGGCATGCACTGGGAGGTGCTGTCCATCTCAACAAACATCCTACTGCAAGCAGGAGTCATCACGGACAAGCACCAGCAGCTCCTGCAGTCATCTAGCAGCAACGGCAAGCTGCATGGCAGCAAGAGGGGAGTCAGTGCGCTAGTACCCTGGATTGTCTTGGCAGGCAGGAGCCTGATAGTGTTGGGTGAGCAGCTAAGGGACCTGGCAGCAATGCATGCACAGTACGTGCCACAGGGAATACTGCCCCCGCCTGGTTTGGGTCTCAAGCTGCATCACACTCTCCAAGTAATGCGCGAAGGTGTAGGTGGCCTGCAGCGCCAGCTGGACTTGTGTGAGTTTACTGAGTGCTTGGTCATTGGAGCAGCAGGGCCTGCAGGGCTTGCTGCATTGCAAGATGAAGCAGATGTGGTCAAGAACGACGTGGCAGCGGCCAAGGCTGCCTTTGGCAATAGGTTAGATCACATGCGGCAGAATACTGGCTTGCAAGCTGGTGCTGCGTCCGCGATGGACCCGCTTGGCCTTTTGTTCAGGTCGCATGGTCTGTCACTTTCGGACCTTCACTTGAGTGAGGGAGAGGCTTTTGGCATGCTGCAGTCTTCTTTGGGTGATATGTTGTGCCAACAGTTGATCGACCTAGGAGCTGCGGTTTGTGGTGCATTCCCAGTGCCTTACTGTTGCAACAACCCATTGTGTCAGACTGCCAGCAAGTCAAGTGAGGTGGAAATGGTGGGTGGCAAGGGTTCTGTGTGTTCAGGGTGTGAGGTGGCGAGGTATTGTGGTACGGATTGCCAGGCGGCGCATTGGCAGGGACATAAGGCGGCCTGCAGGGTGTTGAAGCAACGCAAGCACGCCGTTGCATGAGGCACTTGCCTTTGCGTGATAACTGGCAGCTCTGCACGTGACAGTTTACACCATCTTGTTTGACACGCGTCATCTAGCATATTATGCAGGTATACTCATTGAAAGTATGCCCATGTGGGGCACTTTGTCCTCATATCGTGGTTACAACATTGACAGGTGTCAACATGAGAGCTGCATTGATTTTTGGAGCTGATTGCTACTAGGGGCACTTACATGATGGAGCATGCTAGGCCCTGCTGCCTATGCAACGTTGTGGCTACCGCTTGTCCATATTGTATGGAAACATCATCATATAAGTGTTTTCGCTGACTCTTTTGCCTAACTCTTTTGCGTTGTATTTGTATGAGGACATAATGCGTTGCGTGGGGGAATTGGCAGACCTCGGAATTCGAAAGTAGATAGCTGGGATTGGACAGGCCAGGGAAGATCTTATAGATGAAGAGCAGGACTCGGTTCTCGTCGTCTGCTAAATCCGATCTGGACTATTCAGAGTTAGAAGAGGTTTGGGTACCTGTAGCATGGCTCTGCTTGGCCCTGCCAACTGCTGTTTGGTGGTGTTGGTGCATGCGCTGGGCCTGCGATGTCGTATTCCATGTGCCGTTAATGTGGATCTGTTGGGATGACCAGAGGTTCCTTTTGTGTTATTACATTTTTTGTTCAAACAGCTTGCCAAAAGTTTGTCGTGAGCAGCACAATACTGCATGGCACTGCAGCCTTGCCAACGCATCTATCTTGTTGCATTGGCTCCGTCACTTTTATAATACCCCACTGGGCATGGCACGACAGCTCTTGCCAGCGCATGTGTCCTGTTTGCATTGGTTTAGTCAACTTTCAAAATGAGTTCCTGCTTGTGTTGATTCTTCTTCTTCTTGTGCTGAGGATGCATATGGGCCGTTGCGGTCTAGCATTGGATAGCAGCTGAAGCACTCCTAGCACGGGTTTCAGCCATAAACGACCAGGTCAGGGTACATCGCAGGTAGACCCGGTCATGATGACTGCAAGGTAAACAGCCAGCTTGAAAGACGCCACGCATGTAATGACTACTGCAGGGCCTGGACAGTGACCGTGAACACACACAGGACGTGAATCGCATGCACAATTGTGCTACTGTGGTTGCGTCACCTCAATTGGTTTCACAACGCTGCTGTAGTAAAAGTGAGTGAGCCATGCAACAAGTCAGATGCGCTGGCAATAGCTGTCCTATCATGCATGGGGGTCGCCACCCAAAGAGCTCTCTGTGCTGCCCATGATGACAAGCTCTGACGCTGCTGTAGTGAAATAACAACTGCACACAGTGCTACCAGTGCGGCACTGCCAAATCAGGTCAGACCCACAAGTGTGCATCTATCTATCAACATTCAGCCAGTACCAACGCCCACTGTTGGTGCTGCGATGGTTGGCATTTGCAAAGTCAAGAATAGGACCTCCCTACTGGCTGTGATAGTCGGATCTGCGGCAACTGCTGTCGATGCATAGCGTCTGCTGCCCTCCGCATCCCCTTGTGCAGCCATCACACTAGACAAGTTTGCCAGTAGTGCACCCTGCATGTGGCTCAATGAAAAGCCATCCGAGCTGCTCTTGTCTGCTGCAAGGTCACCCCCTGACTGATTGATGCTAGACCCTACCGCTCCAAAACCGCTACTGTTGCTCAAGCTGCCGCTGTTGTTCAAGACTTGAGCTAATTGCCCCTGCAGCTGTTCGGCAGCTTCTTCAGACCTGCCCAGCAGCAGCAGTGCCTCAGCAGCATAGCAGCTACCCAGGTAGTGATACTGTGTGCTGCCACTGCTGCAAGCCAGCAACGCCTGAGCTGCAGCTAGTGCCTCAGCAGGCTGATGTAGCAGTAGCTGCACATACGCTTGGTTTGCTAACAATGCCTGCTGCACGGATGAGACATCTGGCGGCAGCATATAAGTTTCAAGGGGGCTGCTGAGGGGCAAACTGGCTGTTCCTGCAAATGCAGGGCTGGTACTGCTGCTTGCTGCAACAACATTGGACAATGCTGCATCAAAATGATCTAGCCCATCTGCACCAGCCAGACCTAGCGGGCTGCCCTGCAGATCAATCTGCGACCAGGGACTGCCCAGCGTCGAGCTCAACCCGGGCTCTACTGTTACAGGTAGTGGATCACCGGCTGCAGCAGCAGCAGCAGCAGCAGCTGCTGACATCGCTGCAGCTGCAACTTCTGCTTGTTTTGCTGCCTCTGCCTGCTGTTCTTGCAACAGTGCTAACCCAGTGCTCAACTGCTGTGCTGCTTGCTGCAGCAGGGACAGCCCATCTGCGGCAACATGGGTGCCTGCACTGCTGCTGCTGCTGTTGCCTGCTGCTGCCACACCATCTATGGGCCCAGCGCCTTCACTACTTCCAGGCACAGCCTGCGCTTGCTGCTGAGTGGACTGAGCCTGAACGTGCTTGGACAGTTGCTGCTGCTGCTGTTCATGATATAAGCTTATGGTCGCTTCTGCCAATCGCAGCCACACAGCGCAGCGATTGTAATAACTGCTGCTGGCTGTCTCAAAGCACTCCAGCGCTGCTTGCCAATTACCCAAGAGCAACTGCTGTAGTCCCAGGTTGTACTGCAATGCGTCACTGCTATCTGGCAACAGCCAGTGACTTGTGCGGCTGACAGCTGTGAGAGCTGAAGCAGGTGTCACTTGCTGCTGCTGCTGCTGCTGTTGCCCCTGCTGCAGCTGCTTCTGCTGAGTTTGCCGCTGCTTATGCTTCTGCTTCTGACCTGGCTGCTGCTGCTGTGACCGCCCAGTCTCTGATTGTTGCTGGGGCTGCTGTTGTTGCTGCTGTTTGTACGCTTGCTGCTGCTGTTCAAGAGCTGCACTAAGATACAGGGTTGCTACATGATGCTTGCCTAGCTGCTGATGAATAGCAGCCAAGAGGGTTAGCAACTGCAGTTTGGACCTGCAAGACATGCATTACAAGACAGTGAAGCCGTGCTCACAGCAACTGTAGGCCAAGCTGTCACTGTTATCATTGCGTGAACAGACAGCAACAGCTGGTCTAAAATAGCTCAGTGCCTCAGCCAAAGGGGCAGACAGCAAGCGGCTGGCCATCTTATGTCCAAAGAGGCTCTGCAACACTGTGCTAGCTTGCTACAGGAACATATGCTGGGTGACAAAGCCAAGCCACAGCATGCATAACAGTGACTGAGCTGCAGCTACCAGAACCTTACCTGGTACTGCAAGCTGCTGGTGCAGCTATGAGTGGTGCAAGTGTCTTGAGGGCCTTCTTTGGCTGCTGCCTCAAAATTTCAAGCTCGGACTTGAGCAGCACACCAGCATGGCTGTCAGGGTACAAGGACAACAACCCCCGAACCTGCAACGGCAGCAAGTACAAGTGCAATGGGCTGTTGTGGCTCGCAAAGTTGCAAGCACAAGGCAGCCAGTCTGTTGCCAGTGGCACTGTCACGTGTCTGCGGAGCATGCTGTGCTGACCACACAAGAGTTTCAGCTGTTCTGAGCTATGTAGTCCTACTAACCGCTGCAGCTGGGTGGCAGATGCTGCACCGCCAATCACGCCTTGCATATCAAGGTATATGGCACAAGCCTCAGGCCTTTACCTCTTTCTTGGCTGCTTTGAAGTTGCCGCAAGCCATGGCCAGCCGAGCCTTGTATGTGTGCAGCACTGCTGGCACATCCACACCAAGTACTGAGCCACCACGAGCAGCAACAAGCTGCTGGACCTGCGCAAGCGAACATGCTCACAGCAGTCAGCCCTGAAGGTGGGAACTTCACACAAACCACAACAGTGTGCTATCCTTCAAATAGCCATACAACACATATATTGTTGCTAGAGTGCTGCACGAGGTGTATAAACATGTCAACGTGCCAGATGCCAACATGCCGGGGGCCGACTGGCAGAGCCGATGCAACAATGCTGGTCTATGCATGCAAGACAGGCGGGTGATCAGCAGATTCACATGTGTCCTCTGAAGCAGCACAATGAGACGTGCGTACCTCCTGCATTATAGGTGAGGTCACCCTTGAAACACGCGCCAGATCCGAACTGACAGGCATATCTGCATCCTCTTGCTGCTGCAGCAATTGAGGTTGTGGTGATGGCTCCTTTGATGACTGCTGCGGCTGCCGGTGCCGACCTGGCGAGCGCAGCTGCTTTGGTGACTGCTGTACTGCAGCTGGGTGCTGTTGCTGCACACGTGGTGAGTCCTGCTGGGGCTCTGGGCTGCCGTTTGCTGCATCTGTCTCCTCCTCTGTTGCTGTTGTTCGAAGAGGGACTTCTGGTGCCATGGAGCCTTGCAGATAGTGCAGGACCTGTGCTGCTTTGGCATATTGCTGACTGCTGAGATATAACTCAAGCAACAACACGCACAGGCACAGAGCTGCTCCACCATGCATTGTGTCCACGACAGTGTACAATGGCTCGAGGACCTCCAGGGCTTTGGCACGCTGTTGCTGCAGGAACAGCAGGATAGCGTAGTTGATGGCTGCCACTGTGCTGGCTGTCTGAGATGAGTCGGCCCCTTCCTGCTTGCGGCTTTCCTGCGGCCACCGATAACAAAACAACAAGTCCGGTTGGGTAAAGCATCCCAGCCTAGCATGTGGTGTTCCTGGTTGTAACAAGTCCTGGATTGAATTGTAATGCTATGGTGGCGAACCCTGCACATTCCTAGGGCCCCAAGTGATGAGAAGCTGCTGTTGATAGCCACGTGCTTACCTGCATACACACCTTCAGTTGCTCTGTGCACTGCTCTAAACTAAAACCGGCATCAGCATACCAGCCAGCCACCACCAAGTTGTGCTGGACCTGCGTTTGTGGGAAGGATTCAACGCTAACACCATGGCGGTGCGCAAGGGTCTTTGATAGGCACACTTACAGCGGGATCCTCAGGCAGTAAGCCCTCCAACCTTTGCACTGTCTGCAGGGCAGCATCATGCTGCTCTAGCAGGTGCAGGGCGGTGGCCTCGGTAGCTAGCTCCCTGGCAAGTACACTGTCTGCTGAAGCACTCATGCCATTGAGCCAAGATGATTATCGCGTATGCGCTGGCTAGGATCGTGTTTCCGTGTCTGTCAAGAACATTCCGCCTTTCAAGTTTGCAGCAACATTGGGAGTAGCATGTCAGTGGGGATGTTGGAGCTAGCAACAGGAACAGACGCTTGGATAGATTACCACAATCCAGGAAGGGGCGTGGCAGGGGTGCTGCTCATGGTGGCCAGCCAGGTCCCAGACATCGCGCATTTGTCACTGCTGGCACATGACCCCACGCGATCAAATCCTCGGGGCTACCTTCGATCGTTGGCCAAGACGCAGATTTTGTCTTGCGCGTGATGATTGTTTGCTGCCTGTTTTGATTGACTTTATACCTGCAAAGGCAACTTCAAATTATGGCAGATAGCGTGGCCAAAGGCCAGGAGTTCTTTGATAAAGCCCAGAAGAAGTTGAAGTCGTTCAGCTTCTTTGGTGAGTAGCGTGATGGGCATTCAGTTGAGGGTTGCATGCTTGAGAGTTCCAGCAAGTACTGGGTTCGTCAGCTGCTCAACCTGCAAAGGATGTTTAAATGTGTGTATATATGGATGATCTTTTGTGTTATCGCAGGCAACAAGAACGAGGAGGCAGCAGAGCTCTTAGAGAAGGCAGCAAACTACTTCAAGCTTGGCAAGGCTTGGAAGGAGGCCACAGAAGCTTACAGGCAGCTGGCAGCCGTTCAGATCAAACAGGACAGCAAGCACGATGCAGCTAATGCCTACGTAGAAGGTGCCAAGTGTGCCATGAAGGTGGAACCAACCGGTGCTGTGGACCTGCTTCAATCAGCAGTTCACCTGTACACAGACATGGGCAGGCTCAACATGGCAGCCAGGCAGCTTAGGGACATCGCAGAGGCACAGGAAAAGCAGGGGCTGAAGGAGGAAGCTATCCAGTTTTATACCCAGGCAGCAGATCTGTTTACAACAGAAAACAGCACATCAGATGCCAACAAAGCTCGGATCAAGGTTGCAGAGCTATCAGCAGACTTGGAGCGGTACCAGCAGGCAGAGGAGATATATGTGGACGTGGCTCGCGCATGCACGGAGAACAACCTACTCAAGTTCTCTGCCAAGGGGTATCTGCTGCAGGCAGGCATCTGTGCCATGTGCTATGCATCAGATGATGACATGCACATCAAGCTAGAGCAGTATAGGGATATTGACTTGCAGTTTGGTGGCAGCAGAGAGGCAAACCTGCTAGATTCTTGCACAGAGGCGCTTGCAGCATGTGATGAGAAAGCATTCGCGACAGCAATAGCAGAGTTTGATGCGCTGACGCGCCTAGATGCTTGGAAAACGCAGATGCTGCTGCGAGTGAAGCGCAGGCTGCAGGCTAGGCAAGCAGGGGAGGAGGCAGGGGGTAACGAAGAAGATGAGCTATTGTAGGTTGTATATTAGGCTTTCCATCATCATCGCGTTGGTTGCATGACCACTGTGGTGGTTGAATAACAGGCATGGGCTGAAACAGCAGCTACTGTCACCAGCACTACTTGTGTTGGTCTGGTGTTGAGGCTAGGGCCAAGTACATAGCCAGCTGCTGTCACTCTTGAGGTTTTAGGGCAATTGTCACAGGGGTCATCAGGAGCAGTTAAGGGGTTATGTGTGTGAACTGTGCTGCATGCTGCTTGCGTTCCAGTCAGCCTGAGATGCAAAGTGCACGTCTGCAGGAAGTTCAGAGGTCATGTTACAGCTAGCCCTGTTGTGCTGTTGTAGGCTCAAGGATTTGCTTAGGTGATATCTTGCTTGCATTGTGGCGAATCATCCCTGCATGCGTTGGATGTTTTCGTGTGCACATCTGGCCAGTGCACGGCGCCTTTGCATGCTGCAGCGCTTCCAAGGGTCAGCGGCTGTGATGAGTTCATGTCATATATGTCCAAGTATGTCTACACCTGTCGATGCTGTAGTAATTCTGGCCGCGCAGCATAGCAGCTGAATTAGTGGTTGGCAGCATAAGCATCCAGTGTAAAAGTAACGGATCATCTAGTGTAAGTTGAGTGAGGTCTGAATATTCTTTTGGAATCTGCAGACGGTCTGCAACTCCCAGCAGTTTTGGACCAGATAGTGCAATTATCCTTACTATTGTGAAGATGGCTACCCAGCAACGGCCGTTTGAGACAGACCTCGCCAACATAAAGCATCAAGTCTCCCTCAACCACCAAGCTGAGCCACCTGATTACCATGCCACTGATGACAAATTGCGGAATCCTGACATTGCACAGAGCATTGTGACAACGGAGAAGTGTGCCAGTGCAAATGTTATGATTCAACTACGTCTGATTGTATTGTAAGCAGCTTACTGAGAGTCTACATTACAAATACCTGAAAGTGTTGCCAAAGTATCACTGTGACAGTGATACACATCACCGACACTGGCAGCCTGAAGGGTGAAGCCTGGCAGGCCACATGTGTACACAAGGACTCCACAGTAGCAAAACCCCCTAACCATAACCTATATCAATGATTGACTGCCGCAGTATACGGTATACTATACTATAGTATAATCAATATTGCTTCAATTCACGTATCACAACTTTACAGCAAGATGGCTTTGAGGTCTTTCTTCAGCGCTTGCAGCTGAACAGGCAGTACTACTGTCAGCTTCAGAACCAGCCCAAGCATTGAAACCTTGATCAGGCAGTGATACAAAAGCCTAAACAAGCTAAAAGTAGCACAAGAGTTGCTTTCAGGGACCCCTCATACCCTGATAACCCAACACCCACAACGGCGACGTTGAACACCTCAGGTGTTCACAGGCTGTTCAACAGCAGCAATGCTGCTTGGCTCAGTGACATTGCAGAAAACAGTCAGTACATCTACTACAGCCTGCTGAAACCAAGTCCAGCAGTGCCTTACTGAAGTATCAGATAGGTGCCGCTAATGCAACCATTACTGCTTTGGCTTCTCCACCAGTTTCAACTTGTTTGTCATTTTATCCAACTCCAGCTGCATCCCCATGCGGTCCAAGTCCTCTGACTGTACAGCCTCGGTAGCCGTGAACTGCGAGATGTACTTCTGAACATCCTCATTCCCGTGGCACATGTTTCTCACACACCACAATGCCCATTCACGAGCCATGGGAGCCGTGTCATCCAGGTTACAGTTGTTCAATATCAGAAGTACACCATCAGCAGACATGACCTCATCCTGTATCTGCTTGCGCCCATAAAGGAAGTTGCTGAGGACTG
The DNA here is from genome assembly GCA_002588565.1 of Coelastrella sp. UTEX B 3026. Lineage (NCBI taxonomy): Eukaryota > Viridiplantae > Chlorophyta > Chlorophyceae > Sphaeropleales > Scenedesmaceae > Coelastrella > Coelastrella sp. UTEX B 3026. Next base: position 10,303 of record NSMO01001802.1, read on the forward strand.
CTACGAGGTCTGCCCGGTAGCCCACATACGGTTGCAGTTGGGCCTGCGGCTGCTGGGAATCGCCAGCTGCTGATGGTCCAGCCGTTTGCTGACCTGGCAAGCCACTCTGCTGCTGTTGAGGGTTGGTACTCTGCTTTTGCCGCCTGGGCGGGGGGCCTAGCTGCTTTAGCATGTCAAGCAGCAGCTGCACCAGGCCCAGGGCATGCAACTGCTGTATACAGTCACAGGGTCCTGCACTGCCTTCTGCAGCTGTTGTTGAGCTGGTGGTGTTGGCACTGCTGCCGGCGAGTGTTATCAGTGCTCTGCCGGCATCTTCTCGTGACACTGTGGCTTGTAGCACCTGAGCATAACAGCAGAAAGACAGTATTCATATGAGACATCCTACAGCAGTGGCAACAACACATGTTCAGCATCCGAAATGTGGATAGAGCCACGCATGATATTCCAACTGTGCATGTTGCAAGGTGATTGTAACTGCAAGCATGATGACAGCAGGTGTTGCAGTGCAACTGCTGAAGCCAGATGCATTTCTGGCCCTGGCTATCTGCATGGTGACATCCTGAACGGCGCTTCTTACCTGCAAGGTCGCTTCTAGCACATATGATACAACAGTTGGCGCCCTGCTGCTGCCACTACTGCTTGTGACGACAGCAAACAAATGCCTCAACAGGCCGACCAGGTACTGCAGCCATGGCAAGCACTGTTCAGCTACTACTTGCTGATCCTGCTGGCCTGGGGGACTGCTGTCTACAGCAGCTGCTGGGAGTGCCGTTATCTCTGCTGCTACCACATGCAGCAGCACAGCATGTGCTACATTGGGCTGCAGGCCAGCCCAGGCTGACTCCCGACTGCTGCTGGCGCCATCGTTGCTGCTACTATGTGTCCAGTCCGGCTGTAGGCAGTCCATGAGTTGCTGCAGGCGGCCATGCTGCAGGACCACAGCCTTGGCCAGCAGGCACATGTTATCATTTCCTGCAGTCGTAACCTGTGCCGCAGAGCCCTCTGCAGGTGCAGCTGCTGATTCCGGGGGTGCTGCCTTGTATTGGCTGCTTAGACTTTGACCGGTCGACATGAGCGGGGACAGCAGCTGCAGCCATATGCTGCTGGCTGCACAGCTGGTTAGATCGTTTATGACTTCCCCTCTGGCTTTTAGACAGGCCAGGATGGCCAGAGCAGCCGCTTCATGTACAGATACTGCATCAAAAGCAACCCAGGATGTCATGGTGGAGAAGGTCTCTTATAATATAGGCAAAATTGAGGCTCTGATGAGAAATGATGGCTTTAGGCTGGTGCATTCGAAGCCACTGAGTGGCTATGCGGCAGCATGCTATGATGTGACATGCCACGCTG
>NSMO01001807.1:0-11944 GCA_002588565.1 Coelastrella sp. UTEX B 3026
AAGGCTACTGCCAGACACATAGTTGGCCAGCTCCAATACCCAGAGGACATGCACAGCTTGTTCCAGTGATCACTGTATCAGTCATGACTGGCCCAGTCATGCTGATCATGCTGATCATTGAATGTTTGTAGCATGAAACAGGGTCTGTCAGCAGCTGCAGCAGAGGCAGTCATACAGCCATGCTGCTCTGCAACACCAGCAGAACAGCAGGCCACTGCTTATACCACAAGATAATACTGATTGCAATGCGGGACCGGCAGTACCAGGAGCGCAGTAACAGCCCTCGAAGTAAGGGATGAGTACAACAATGCCGCATGCTTGTAGCAAAGACTTGGCCATCATGGCATCCGCCCCCTGTGCTGAATGATTGAGTTAGAGCTCTTACGACCACCAGCAACCAAACTGAAACAGCAGCAGTGCTGCTGGAACTCTCAGTGAACCCTTTGCCAGCAAATCACACGAGTCTGTCATGCACGCATGCATTGAAACTTTCAATGCACTTGTTGATGATCAACAGTCTCTCACATGGAGCTCAGTTTGCAGATGCTTTCACAAACAACAAGCCCCAACTGCCTATCACCACTACTGCACAAGAGTGCGAAGACATCAGAAGCTGCTCTGTCGACAAGCAAACAATGAAACCACAGTCACAAAACAGCTTTGACTGACGCACGACTGCATCAACACGGTTGTCAGTGCTGACACAACTTGAAACAGACACTACCATTTGAGTCATTCAAACGTGACACCAGCCGGGTGAGCCAATACATCAGTGCACATATTGATTTGATCTCATTCTGTTGAATCAAACGTGGACACTGCCTTTCTGTTGTGGTCCATGGACGGCTGGCAAAGGGTTGCAAACACGCAAGCACAATCTGCAGCACAGCACCCAGAATATGCAGAGCTCTGTGGGCTCAGAATGCAATGCACAAGATGATTCTGACAACACTGAGACAATCTGGCATTTGAAAAGCCATGTACTGCTGTACATACCACGCTGGCTGAAGCCATGTAATGATCACGCAATGCCGCTCCGTCAACTACAACTGACAGGCCAAATATGAGCAACGATACCGCTCCACTGCGCATACTGAGATCTCTGAACCCCTTTGCCGCTACTCTTCAATAGCTCATATCTACTATGATATCATACTATCGATAGACCAACAAAGACGATACTACAATATCATACTATGATATCGATATCATACCATCAATAGACCAACAAAGATGATGCTACGATATCATACTATAAATTGGCCAACAAATTCACCAAAACCACCACAAAACTGCAACTGCTCAGACATCCGGCCAGCAGCACCGGTAGTACGCTGCTGCTGCCATCACAGCTGAGCTTCAAGACGCTTGCTCACTCCCCGCTGAACATTCTTCTATTACAGACCAACACGAAGTGATCAAAAACTCCTTGCTCTCCAGGTCAACTTTGCATCATGTGAAAGTTATTGAGCCATGTGACACTCCTGAATAAAGCCTGTACTGCCTTGGGGGCTACAAAGCTCTGCGAACACTGCGCCATCACTCTGGAGAAATGCCAATCCTATTCCCATATGTTAGGCTGTTTTCACTCCCGAACCGCTGTGATTGCAGAATCACATGACACTGCTGTAACTCTCCACTCAGTGACTGTCTGTCTCGCCTCAGCAGGTACACTGTGCAGTGTCGCTGAACAGCCAGTAGCTGTCAGCTGACTCAGTGAGGGCCTGGCTCATCGTCTACAGTGGCGTAGCTGGAGGCTGCTTCCACCTGTAGCTCACGTGTTTCAGGCTATGCATCCTGTCGTCTACCTCTCCCTCATTGTTCGCGAACTCGTGATGCAGCGAATCATCGACTTCTGTCGCAGGAGCTGCCACGATTTCCTTTATGGTCGCCCCCTTCTTATCGTTGCTGATCTTATCTGTATGTTCATATGCCTTTAGCAGCTTGCTGAGCAACTCCTGCTTGCCTTGTTCAAGTTCTTTGCTGCCGGACTGAAGTTCAGCTAGCTTGCCGTCTGGATCGGCATCATGCGACAAACTCTGTGAGTCTAAGACCTTACGAGCTGAAGTACCTGAAAGCAAAGCAGCAGGCGAAGCATGGTGGGCTGATCACGTTCAGCGCGATGCCTGCTACGTGACGGTTTGCTGCTCAAGCCTCACAGGCTTACCGGTGGCGCACAAGCCCAGAAGCAGCACAATAATTTTAAAGTACCTCGTCTGAGGCATCGCCATCCTGCTTCGGTCTGCAGACAGCGACGATGGGCGATTGCTGCGTGCCAGTTTTGTGATGGCGTTGATACACACGCTTATTGATACATCAAACTGCGTAAATGTGCTAGAATCTCTAATGGAAAGCCAATGCGACGCAGTAGAGGTGGCACGGGGCTTTTCGTCAGCAATCATAATCAGCTGCTCAAGGTGTCTGATTGCTCGCGGCAAATTCTCATAAAGAGCACTTACAACAATCGGAATGCTTCTCTGGGTTATGCCAGAACAGCTGGTTACCTGTATTCTCCTCGCGCGTATGTCACCGTTTGCAAATTTGGATGTGTATCAAACAGGAACCTTGAGTCACCAAAGTCAATCGTACAGTCAATCGCACACAAATGGCGCACTATTCTATGAGGGTAGTGTTTACGCCGTCGTCAAGGCGCTGTCTCATCATACAGCCCGCTTAAGGCGCGAACTTCTCCGCGCCAGCATCTGCCGCAAACGTCTGCGGTGCACATCAGGTCGGAATCATCGTAACACCAGGTTGGAAAGACTGCTGCTAACTCACCAGCTTCTGGCGCGCAATTACATCAGGCCACGATCACTGGTTACACCAGAGCTGACAGTGTCCACTGCAGTACTGGTCACCAGTATTGCTCAGGTATCTTCCACCTCACTTTCTCGACTACTGGTTACACCAGAGCCATCAGCTTTCACAGTGATTTTCAACACTGTTGGCCAATCTTTTTCCAGCAAACACATCAATATTTAACGGCAAAGCACAGAGAATGAGGTAGCCCAAAAATTTAGCCGTAGTGCATGCAAAAAGAACCAGCTTATGGTACACACATCCTGTATGTTTACACAACCATGCACATTCATGGGAGCTCCCTCACTGAAAATCAATAGATGCAACATATGAGTTAGCAACGGAGACGCTCACACCTTGCTAGGCAGCTGTCAAAACAACACTGGGCTGTTTCCTCCAGCATACTATCCCATTCAATCAAATACTAGATTATTGAAAACGGGGATGCATCACCTCTATATTAAGTCCCTTCGCACATAGCTCTACATGGCAATCAATTGTGCCATGGCATGAAATCTGACCTCCTTCGTTAAAGGTATCAATTTCCCTCACGCAATCTCCACCTGATCTTGTGCACCTCCCAAACAGGCGCATGCACATGCAGTCTCACTGCCCACCCACTCACGTACGATTGAGCAACCCCATTTTGTGTCACACTTTCACAGTGTTCATGCTTCGTGCTTCATCCCTGGCTGGTAGTGTGCATCACCCCGCAGGTGTAAGTACACTGTAGCTTCTCCCAGACCACCCAACTCTTTATCCACCCCTGCCACACTTCTGCACCATTTGATTTTTACCCGCTCTAGTATGCAGCGCGTCCTCCATAGTTGGTCTCGGCGATCTTGTGCTCAGAGGTACCTGACAGATTCAATCATCAAGCAGCATAGCAAGTCATGTAGGTGCCAGAATGGTACATGTATTGCAGGAGGCCGCCATCCAGAATAATGAGCATGTTGATGAACGTTGCAGTCACTTTGAAAGCACAGTAGAGATACAATGAGCTCTTCAGCAACCGCTGCAAGAGATAGAACTCATGTCAAAGTTAGTGCGACTGCTGTATGAACTTGCAGAACCATGTTGGTAGCAACTCAGCCAGGTCTACCCAAAATGCCCTGCAGTTATGTGAGTCAACTGCAGTAAATTTCGTAAAGTTGCATAAGTCACACGAGCCATGCAAAAGCATCTCGCTGCGTGATTAACGTAAATCCTCTCACTCAGGGCCCTTTAGTTGATACGGTAGTATCCTCTGCATTAGTACGGTAGTATGCTCTGAATTACTGACCTGGGATGTGAGCTTTGACCTGGTTGCCCAGGCTTGCTCCACCATGCTTCACACCAAATTCGTCTGTGCCCGGAATGTTGGACTTGATCTTATCACCAAGACTGGGGCCAGTGCCTGCGGGTAACAAACAAACAGTCCACAATCCTTGATTATATCAGGAAACATCAGGCATACAGGAGGATTGGACTGGCAGCTCTCTTGCTGGGCTCACTTGCCAAGGCCATCACAACAGTGGCGCAATAGCAACCCGCCCTTAGTTCGTGTGCAAGTTACAGCTTCCTGTTGAGTATAGATATGTGCGAGAGTGAACAGGAATCTGACAGGAATAAAACTGTACAAAACATGCCCGGCATACAAGCATTTTGCTGAGTTAAAAACAGCATACAGGTTGAAACCAACCGGGCCACAGCAGCACACACACACCTGCACCGGCAGCAGTGCCATGGTAACCCTCAGCTACACGATGCTCGGAAGTGCCTGCAAGCGTAATGAATTGCAGAGGGCCAGTGTCACAGTGACACATATGTGAGAGGTTGGGGGTTATTGTGACGCAGCAAGCGCAGCAAGCCTTAGTATCTGAGTATCTGGCGGGCTGTGAACAGCTCCAGTCCCCGAATCAACTAGAGGGGACTAGCTAAACTGTGAGTAACTGCGATCCTCAAAGGCAGGCTGCCAAGCACTGAGGAGTACTGAAACAGTCCTGTCGCGACATGCTATGGTGCTTATAGATAAGGCAGTGTCACAGTGTTGAGACAAGTGTCACAGTGAGTCACAGTGTTGAGACAAGTCATGGTGCTAGAGCTGCCTCAGTATGTCACATACTGCTGTACGGTACATAAGGGCAAGCAGCAGGGTCCAAGTCAAGAGACTCACTCTGCCGCACCCAAGACGGGCAGGACAGTGCTGTGCGGCTAGCCCCAGCATAGACGCTATGCTCTATGCTATGCTGTATAGTAGAGAAGATATAACATAACAACTTCCGGAACATCCAATGGAGTTTTACATGCTGCCTGAGACTGATAACATGTCACTAACAGTACTGCCAAGGTTTGAAATGTGCCGGGGGGTACCGCTGATCACCTGGGATGTGGGCCTTGGCCTCATGTGCGATGTCTGCACCACCATGCTTGGCCTGGTACTCGTCAGTCCCAGGGATATGGGACTTGATGCGCTCGCCCACAGTGGGGCCAGCTCCTGCACAGAACAAAGATGATCATCCCCTTGCTGGGTGCGATGTGCTACAGTAGTACTTGGTATCACCATGCGGTACTAGTAGTACAGGCAGGGACAGCAGGCGACAGGTTGATCATGCGTTTGGGTACTGCAGCCAGCTCACACTTCTACTGCCCCGGGCCTATGCTAGGACTTGCTGAAGTGAAAGATCAGATGTAGTGCCGTGAGTGCTAATGTGAGCAGGTGCTGATTCAGCAGATTTGCAAGCACTGCTGAGCAGCACACATGTACGTTGTCAATTGGTTGAGTCCCCACTGAGATGGGGGGCCGGATCGACTGCATTAGCGCTATGGCTGATGGGTGGCTTATGTATGAACTGCCAAGCAACTCCGATTTGGTGCACCTGCAGCGCCAACTCCTGTATGGCCAACTCCTGTGCCAACACCTGCGGCGATGAAGGCAGGCACACAGCAGTCAGCTAACATGCACGTCATATCAGACTGTTGGGATGTTTGCAGAAGAATGACGAGCCAGGCGTTGGCCACTGCGGAACGAGTGCATGATTCACATCGCGCCAAAGACAACGCATGAGAGCTGCGTCACCACGTTTGCAAGTCATATGATGCATTCCAGCATCGTTGATAGACGAAATAGCGTCTAGTTGAGTCCATGCAAGTGTCACGTGTTGGACTGCTGCAAGGGGCCCGTCATACGTGTACGTACAGCACCCAGTGCAGGCTGAAGTTCAGCACGACTGCAGGCGAAGTGACGCATAAAACTTCACACTACGAGTCGTGCAATACAGGCTTTCGCATGTGCTGTTAGCACTACATATTCAGGCGATACTGACCAGTTCCTGTGTAGCCTGTGCGGTCCATGCTGAAGGCGCTAAGCTTTCTGTTGGGAAGTTAAAAGGTCCAGAATTGTTGCAGATGACTTGAAAGTTCTCAGAGTAGAAAGCGAACGTGGGCGATTGTCTGCAAATTTGTACGCAGGCGGAGTTCCCGCAGTGACTAAGCGCTGACGTCACCGACCTCACGCGTGCGTCAAGCATTCCGCATGCAGCTGCATACGCTTTCCTTCGGTGCTACTGGGCACTTCATTGAATGAAATGACAGGCGGCATCTGTGCAGCAATACTACTGGCACACTACTACAGTGCTGTACTGTCCGCTCTAGTGGCCTGGTAATCCAGTCATCATCATCAGTGCTGTACTGCCAGCAAATCAACACAAGGAACCTTAGACAACAGGACAGCTGGGTGCTTTTTACCTGATTATGGCCGCTGCTGCTTCTGCAGGCTCCTGTGTAGCCATCCTGCCCATCCACTACTACAGTGCTGTGATGCCAGCAAGACAACATAAGAAATGCACAACATAGCATTTGGTGCTGCTTACATGGTCACGATCACTGCTGAGATCTAGATCCTGGGTCGCTGCTGCTGTCCATCACATTGGCAGCGAAGTTCGCTGCCAGCAGCAGCAAAGTTCACTGCCAGCAGCAGCAAAGTTCATTGCCAGCAGCACCAGCAGCAGCAAGTTCACTACTAGTATCCACGTCAAGCTCAAATTCCTGGAAATTTTTGCGTGCTTGTCTGCTACATAATCAGAGTGCAGCTACTGCTGTCACCATTGGAAGCAGCGATGCTGACGGTGATTGTGCTGCTGCTGCACTGGCAGCACTAGCTGCCAGAGGACCTGGACTTCTGCTGCCCGCAGTAGCAGCAGTACCAGCAGCAGCAAACGGGAGATCAGCTGCATGGCAACTGCACATCCCAGATGTAGCAGCAGCAGCAGCACTCCCGGTAGAGCTCGGCTGGCCACGCTGAATCAGCTGCCCCAGCTTGGCTGGCCCAGCAGCGGTTGCTGCCAGCAGAAGAGCAGCAGCAGCAGTATGATGTGTATGGCATGGGCTCAACAAAGCTTGTGGCAGATGTGCAGCTCCTGTGTGTGCCTGATAACAAGCAAGGTAAAGTACAGACTCTCATCGGATAAACACTGTTACAAGTTGTGCAGAAGACATACGGGCTGTAGATTTGCGTACTATGGCACACAGACCGCCATGCATGACACTGCAGCTCTTGCCAGAGCGCACCTGACCTGTTGCATGGCTCAGTCACTTTCACACAGTGTGGTTGTGTTAGCAGCAGCGGCAAGTTCGGTGCCAGAAACGACGGTAGCAGTAGCAGCAGCGGCAGCAGTGGAGGTAGCAGTAACGAGCAGCGATTGCAGTAGCAAGCATGCAGCTGTTGCTGTAGCACAGGGGTCACCAGCAACAACTCAGGCACCTCAGACAATATGATGCATGTCACAACCTGCCTAAGCAGTTTCTGCAGATCTTTCGCTATCAGCTTGGTGTTGTACTGGTTGTCAACAGCATATGCTACTGACAACCAGTACAACACCAAGCCGATAGCGAAAGATCTGCAGAAACTGCTTAGGGCATAAGCGATGACATATACTCAGAATCACACACTGCTGCTGCCCTACATGCCACACTTGTTCTTTGCGGTTACGGCACACTCAAGCACAGCCACTTTGCTACATGTCACAACCTACCTACACATATGCTGTTGACAACCAGCACAACACCAAGCTGATACCAAAAGATGCGACTGATGCGGAAACTGCTTACTACCTGGGGTATGAGCAATGACGTATACACACAATTACACATTGCTGCCTTTCACATTATCAGGAGGTTACGACTTGTTCTGTGCGGTCATGGCACACCGTGCCAGCAGCTCAGCCAGTTTGCTGCATGTCACAAGCTACCTACACATATGCCATAGGATGCCTTGGGCCCTGCAGGGCTGTTTTGGAGTCTTCTCTGAGCCTGCTGAGCTGCAAGATCACCACTGGTGACCAGTCAACCACGATGCCACAACTGCCAGTCTTGTGTGCGGTTGTGAGATGTACATGTCTGCCCTCGGAGGTCACCGTTGAAGTCCCAGTGTGGATGTGAATAGTAGTCACAACCGTTGCCGACCTTGCCGCTGGGCTGTGTCTATGTTATGCTGCTGGGCAGCAGGCCCTGCAGCAGCGCCGCACTGAACCTGAGACACCTAGGCCGGCGCTGCACTGGGCAGCTCTGTGCTACACTTCTGGATGTGCAAACGCCATATGGATCTGATGTTTTTGATGGCATCCCTGCTTCTGCACTTGAAGGCGCCCCTGAGGGTGGTCTAATCTTGGTGTGCCCGTGTGGCTGAGCCACCAAGCACGTCCCAAAGGCCTTGCAGCCGGAAAGGGTAGTTCTTCTTCTGCTTCTGCACTCGAAGTGCAAGTTGCCGTCTGCGGACCCGTTAACCAATGGATGCAGGCCACTCGTATTAGGCCAATGAGTTGGGCTCAGTCCATGCTCGACTTGCACGCCACATGTCAGCCTACCAGAGTTTTTGACTTGTTGCCTTAGAGGCGAGGGGAGTCACCCATGCTCGACTTGCAGCGCCTGATCGTTAACATTCCCCTTCGTTGCCACTCCTGGGCTACCCGTGTGAGGCGGGTAGTGGGTTCAGCTAGTTGGTACAGATACATCCATCCAGCCACTGAGTGATTGATGACTGTTAGTGACAGAGCTTGAAACTTGGATCAAGCTCCCTGATGTGGCATGCAGCCAGAAATGGTGACAGCATATAAGGTGTACTACGTTGTTGCGCTCGAAAGCCTATACGTTTGCATGAACAACTTGTGAGGCAGAAGCCTGAGGCTGGGACCGGTGGTGCGAGCTACTAAGCCGTGGTGGTCGTGCATAAACAAAGTACCTTAGTAACCTGTGTGTACATTCAATCAGTGCAATCACGCTGCCGGCCTTAGCTGCCTTGGGGGCAGCTGGCAAGCGGCATGGCGGGCCTACGCCCGTTCAGCGACCTCAAATGCATTAGTAAACATACCATAGAAGTTATAGAGTCTCTGGGCTTCAAAACTGCAACACCAGTACAGGAGGCAACCATCCCGCTGTTCTGCGGCAACAAGGATGTTGCAGTTGATGCATGCACAGGCTCTGGCAAGACACTCGCTTTTGTCATACCAGTCGTAGAGAAGCTACGGAAGGTTGAGACGAAGCTCAAGTCGCATCAGGTGCGTTGATAGCGTTGATCACTTGCTGCAGCAGTAACCAGGCTGCAGTCTTGACTGCTGTTCACCATGCATACGAGTTACGTGCTTAAGCGCATATGATAACAACGCAAAAGCGTCTCCTCAATCAAAATGTGCCAGCTATGGCGTCCTCCGGCTGGCCCACAAGGACTTACTTGTGTCGACCCAGTGTTGTGCATTGTAGCAACAACCTGCTCATGCTGTTGCAACAAGATGCAACCTATTTATGCCCGTGTCGCAGGTCGGCGCTATCATCGTATCGCCAACACGGGAGCTTGCGAAGCAGATTCACACAGTTGCAGCGCCGTTTGTAGCCAGTGTGCCGGGTTTGTCAGCTCTGCTCTTGGTAGGGGGAACGTAAGTATTACAGATTTCTTTCCAGACACGTGTTTGTTGGCATACACACATACACGAGGTTAATGCAGGTGCCTTGTCTCCGCCAGGCTGGCAATAGGCACAGCTAGCAGCAGCTAGCAGCAGCTAGCACTCGACAGCACACATTCATAGCAGAACATCGGCACGGGCTGATCTGCCATCCGTCGCAGGCCGCCGGGGGGTGCAGCATCACAGCGTTGATGGCACAGCAGCAAACGATGAGTTTGCAACAGCAGCAGTGAGTGCAGCGCTGCTGATGGCATCACTGACATGTTTGACAGCAGCGTGGAAAACAGCAAGGTGGCTGCAACGTTCGTGTAAACACCTGATGGGGAGCAAAACACCCGGCTCACATGGGTAGTGATGATTAATGCATTAGCTTCCATTAGAGTTGCCACAAGCAAGCAAAGCACTCCAGTTTCCTGTAGTGTTTAATGCATGTTGCAAAGGCTACATGGCTGGATATGGCACACTATGTGATGTGGCGTCATGCGACTCTTGTGCTTTGCACTATATATGTAAGCTACCCACCAGCCCTAGCTCTATGGCCATCGGCCCCGCCCCCCATTACAGAGGCGGAAACAACAACACCCAAAGCAGCTCTGCTTGATGTGTGTGTGTTGCAGAGACCCAGCTCAAGATGTGTCAGCTTTCAAATCAGCTGGTGGCAACATACTGATAGGCACACCTGGCCGTATAGATGACATCATGAAAAGACTGGGAGCTGCGATGGACATCAGAAAGCTGGAGGTTCTGGTGAGCTGCAATGGGATTGGATGCATTGAACCCATAACTTTAGAACCAGCTTCCTGTGAAATAACTGTATGCAGCTCTGTGAGCCATCCTCTGGTTTTGGCTGGATCAGTTGGATCATAATTGTACCTGGTTTCACGAACTACCAGTGTTCGTATTACCAGACCAAGACCGTTGTGCAACCATGCAGTAGTGAACTCAAGCAGGACTGGTCACCGTGGTCCCTCTGGGCCGCACTTCTGCTTCTAGTGTAGTCTGCTAATATTTTCTGAGGACATCAGTTGCACCAAACCCTCAGCAACACCACACTCAACGAAACAAGATGTTAAAACTATCACTGTGTGTTCTTCAAAATCGCGTACGACTTGACACTTCCTGTTTTACTGTGTTCCATTGTTTCACAGGTGTTAGATGAGGCGGATCGTCTGTTGGATATGGGTTTCAAGGTCCAGCTGGATGCGATCATGGCCAGGTTACCAAAGCAACGCCGAACAGGCCTCTTCAGTGCCACGCAGACGGTGAGAATGCACGCTGGGAGTTATTGGTATACATAAACACTGCCAACAGCTTGGACAACTGCAGCTTACTGAGCGTAGGATTAAAGAGCCAGTTTGTTGAAGCTGACACACGGCCTGTGACTAGTGTCACGTTTCATAGCACAAGCTTGATGTGCCAATGAGTTCCTGTCATTATGTGCAGCAGGTTGCATCCTTCAATTTTTTTGCCGTAGGCCCTTGGGACTGTTTTTAGAGTTGAAACATTTGTTGCTGGGTGTGCTGTGTGTCTGCAGGAAGCAGTTGAAGCTCTGGCTCGTGCCGGGCTGAGAAACCCTGTCAAAGTAGCAGTAGCTGTCACCGCTACACCACCAACACCAGCAGCAGTAGCTGACAGCAGCAGCAAACCTAGTAAGGAGCGGAAACTGCAGCAGGAGCAGGATGGGCAGCAGGATGGAGCAGCAGCAGCAGCAGCGGGGGATCAAAAGACACCAACTAGCTTGAAGTTAGAGTTTGTGATAACTCCCGTCGAGCAGAAACTGCCACAGCTGGTAAGTCGATCTCAATGTACTCTTTAACATCATGCTGTCATCAGAATGCATCCACTCTTTGATGTAATGCAGAAATGTTCAACCATGCTACTGACTAGCCTCAGCGATGTAACATACATGAGTCCAACTGGGCTGGGCTCACAGGCAATCAGCACTCAGACTTTCCTGCGTAGGTCATCACGCCTTGTGCAAACGGTTGACCGGACTGATTGCAACAGAAGGCATAGAAGTCGAAGCTTGACTTGATTGAACGCCAACTCCTGGAACCCCAGATCCTAGCTCTAGGGCTGTCTCAGTTATTGGTGTGGGCACCTGCTTTCAAGCTAGCGCCTTGGCCGCTACTATGTGATGCAGGTGGCGTTTTTGAATGGTCATCGCAATGAGAAGGTCATTGTGTACTTCTTGACGTGCGCATGTGTGG
>NSMO01001808.1:0-10086 GCA_002588565.1 Coelastrella sp. UTEX B 3026
TGTGTTGTCATCTAGTGTGATGATTGTCCCCAGCCATGGCAAGATTCTTGCACCAGCAGACTCATGCAAGACTGCCAGGGCAAGAGGGGCAGCCTCAAGCAGCTGACCAGATAAGCCCCTGCAAATGGCGGTGTGAAGGCAGCTCTACAGGTTCACAGCTGCTTTTCACAGCATAACGACACCATTGGGTGAGCATACCCGCGATGTGCAGGATATACAACACACAATCAGCTTAGACGCACTGCGTGTGCCCAGCACAAGCAAGACACAACAGGCAAGACCAGGATGAACAGCAAGGGCAGGGAAATAGCCCTTAGTGCTGCGTACACATAGGCAGACACCGCATGCTGGTCCAGCAACCTTCATAACCAAAAGGACATTCCTTGTCCAGGCCGCATTAAGCACCCATGTGTTCACGGCAGAAGTGGGGAAGCACTACATGACTAGTACATACTTCAATTCCAATCTCTGGAGTCCAATCAAATCCGTGTTTGCAACTCACCTAGCCCATGTGTCTAGCTGCTCGTTCGCCAGGTCATGCACAACTCTGCACATAGCTGTGATGTTGTCAGCCTCATCATCTGCGTGATCCTCAGCACTCAACCGCCGCTGGAGCTCTGCAGGAACACAAACACAGAAACACACCACACGGCTTGCAGCTCAAACTGCACAGATAACTTTGATTGCATGAAACGCACGATGGCCAGGCAACACAGGGTTGGTCAGCACATCTGCGTCAGCCAGCTTTCCGACTGCGCCTGTGCCAGCCTATCTTTGTCTACACTGCTGCGTACAGCAGTAGCCACCATATCAACGACTTCCGCCTCGCTGGAGCCTCTGCTTACAGCTGCACTTACCAGCACATCCACCAGGCCAGGCAAGCGATCATATCCAACAACAATACTCAACCATCCCAACAGCATGTGCGCAAGGAGCACCCGACAATGCATCCAGCCCCCACACTGCAACCTACCTTTGTCTACACTGCTGCGCACAGCAGCAGCCACCATATCACCAACCTCCGCCTCGGTGGAGCCCCTGCTTACAGCCGCAAACACCAGCACGTCAACCAGGCCAGGCAAACTGTCAGGCCCTCCGACACCGCCAAGCCTGGCATGGTAGTCTGAGAGCCGCTCAGCAATCCAATCAATGACAGCTGAACCAACTTCACGGGTGAGAGCGGTGTCCTCCAGAGGTCCGCCAGCTGCAGCGCCTGCTGCTGCGACATCCCTGCAAACGATATACAAAGTGTCACACAACGTCAGCGCCTGCTGCTGCGACATCCCTGCAACGATACAGATAATAGAGAGATAGAGATGTGCAGATACTCTCACCATCTATATGGAGAGTACCACACCGAAAATCAAACCATAGGAACCAACAAAGGATCACAGCATATGACTCGGTCAAGCACTCAGTGTCTGTTTGCGCTTCACACACAACATCAGTGGTTGCTCAATGATGTACAATGGTACACTTCAGCACCGAGCCTGGACCCCCCCCCCCCAGCTGCTTTGGCACCAGCCGGCCCTGCTGAAAGAAGCCTGAGCCCTCAGGGTCCACGCACGCATGCATGCATCCTGTTTGCAAGCTACACCCCAGTTGAAGCATGCTACACCTTAGGCCAGAGGAGTGCTCACCCCTGGCCATTCTGTGAGCTCTGCCGTGACATCTGTGCCAGCCGCTTGAGTAGTGTCTTTGTTTTGGCTAGCAAGCCTGGGTGCCTGGTGAGCACAAACTGCCTGAAGTGTATCCAGGCGAAGCCAGCATTGTGCATGGCTGGGCTGATCCCCAGAAGAGGCCACAACCTTTCCTGCACAGACGATACCAACACCAAGCGCATCAGGTGGCAGGCAGCACGGATGATCTGGTCAATAGCCCGGGATAGTGCATAAGAACTGCCTGATGTGTATCCAGGCGAAGCCGGCACTGTGCATGGCTGGGCTGACTTTCTGAAGAGGCCACAAGCTTTCCTGCACAGAAAATACGAACACGAGCACATGAGGTGGCAGGCAACAAGCATAGCCTGTTTTGGGTCACAGAACCAAGCTTGTTACGAGCATAAACTGCTCTATGTAGGTTCAGGCAAAGCCAGCATTGTGCATGGCTGGGCTGATGCCTAGTACGGGCCACAACCTTTCCTGCAGCAGGTACCAACACCAAGCACATTGATCTGCATGCAACATGGCATGTTGCATGCATTGCAACATGCCATGTTGCAATGCATGTTCTGTTGCATGTTGCAATGCATGTGCTGTTAGCCAGATTATGCAATGCAGGGCTGCTGGCTAACAGCCCGCCATAGTGAGCACAAATTGTTTGATGTATACCCAGGCAAAGCCTGGCATTGTGCGTGGGTGGGCTGATGCCAAATAGAGGCCACAACCTTTCCTCCACAGAAGATACCAACACCAAGCACGTTGGTTGGCCAGCAACACGCTAAATCGGCTAGCAGCCGGGCATAGTAAATACAAACCGTCTGATGTGTATCCAGGCAAAGCCGACATTACGCATGCCTGGGCTGACGTACAATAGCAACCACACTGTTGTGCAAGACAGCATAGCTGAATAGGCCCTTGCTTACTTGCAGCAGTTTGAGGTAGTCATCTGCTCCCTCTATGTAGCTTGCCTCGTCCAATGTGTCAAACACACCACGCAGAAGCATCTCACACAGCCGCACCCGCAAGCCCCACGGGAAACGCCAGCCAGCTGTTGTGCACTGCATGACAGGCAGAAGCAGCAGAGGTGGGTGCATCATGGGTTGATGTGACCATCTCTGGAAAAGAATTGTGGAAGCATCTCGCACAGCCGCACCCGCAAGCCCCACGGGAAACGCCAACCAGGTGTTGGGCACTGCATGACAGGCAGAAGCAGCAGAGATAGGTGCATCATGGATTGGCATGACCATCACCGCAAGCTTTGTTAAAGCAGCTCATACAGCTGCACCCGCAAGCCTGGGGGCCCCACGGGAAACGCCAGCCAGCTGTTGTGCACTGCATGAAAGGCAGAAGCAGCAGAAGTAGGTGCATCATGGGTTGATGTGACCATCACCGCAAGCTGTGTTGAAGCAGCTCATACACCTGCACCCGCAAGCCCCAGGGGAAATCGCCAGCCAGCTGTTGTGCACTGCATGACGACACAGGCAGAAGCAGCAGAAGTAGGTGCATCATGGGTTGATGTGACCATCACCGCAAGCTGTGTTGAAGCAGCTCATACACCTGCACCCGCAAGCCCCAGGGGAAATCGCCAGCCAGCTGTTGTGCACTGCATGACGACACAGGCAGAAGCAGCAGAAGTAGGTGCATCATGGGTTGATGTGACCATCACCGCAAGCTGTGTTGAAGCAGCTCATACACCTGCACCCGCAAGCCCCAGGGGAAATCGCCAGCCAGCTGTTGTGCACTGCATGACGACACAGGCAGAAGCGGCAGAAGCAGCAGAAGTAGGTGCATCATGGGTTGATGTGACCATCACCGCAAGCTTTCAACGGTTGAAGCAGCTCATACAGCCGCACCCGCAAGCCCCAGGGGAAAACACCAGCCAGCCGTCATGCACTGCATGACAGGCAGAAGCAGCAGAGATAGGCACATCATAGGTTGATATAACCATGTCCGCAAACTCGGTGGAAGCAGCTCATACAGCCACACCAACAGGCCCCAGGAAATTACTAGCCAGCTGTTAGGCACTGCACAAAACACTGCAGGACAAACAGAAGCAGAACAGTGTAACGAAAAGTGCTGTGCATCATATGACAATCCTCAGCTAGGCACAGGTGACTAGTGTCTAGGGCCTAGACTTCAAGCCAAGCTGCTAGATTGGGGGATACAGCAGGTAGGCCATACAGCAAGCAAAACAAACTGCGACCAACCTTGACAATGGCATAGGTGTGCTGGCCGACTGCTTTGCTGGCATCTTGGTACTCGATTTCATCAAAGTCGTCAGCATCACGCACATCACAGCGACGTAGAGCAGCCTTCAACCTGCAGGAACAAAACCCGAACCCTGTCAAGCCGGACTCCCACGGTCGACAGTTAGCAGAGAGTCGGCAGACCAGGCATGTGGCCCGGCAACTGGCAGTTCAGAAAGCCGGGCCAACTTTATGCAGGGAAGGGTTGAACTGCAGGGCGCAATTTGAGTTGACTTGCTGGTTTGTAAAGGCTCGAAGCAAACCGAGGCCCGGCTGAGCTGACACACCGGCTGTGAGCTGTTATGCTGTGGTAGCATAGGGATGATCTCCTGTTGTGGCGCCACTTCTGGTGCAATTGCTGCTTTCATCAATACTTTATGCACAGTGTATTGGCTGAATCCAAGATAGGCGAATGAGAATGATATGCTTCTTGCAGCTGACTGGCTGCGTTGGCGAGGTAGCTGCGCTAAGGAAGCTGGCTCCGCCTGCTGTGGCGCGCAATGACGACTGATCAATAATAGGGACAGCAGGCGTGGTTGAAGCTACACTGGCACTGCTGTCTGCAGCTGCGGGTGCATGTAGGGCAGGTGCTGACTTGCCAATCCATCTGAGCACAAGACTCACCTGGCCATGAGTTGCTGTGCTGTTGTAGCGGCAGTGCCCGGTTGCTGGGCAGGCGGACACCAGCCATCCCTTACACTCTGAGCCAGTGTTGTGAGCAACACATGTGACAGCGTGTCACGCCAGACCACAAAACTGCGGAACCTGCAAGCATCAGTAGAGAACAGACTGTATTATGTCTGTTGGACGGTTACTACTGTTGGCCTGAGGTTGCCTGAAACAACCGTCATATGCTCACTAGACCTTGTCAGGATGCAAAGGAGTTTGTGAGCAATCAGATGCAGAAAGATGTCGTAGCACAGAGCCCACAGTCCAGCTGCCAGCTGCGTAGCTCAGGTGACGGCTACACACACAGCGGACGGGTGTGCTTGCACCAATGTATGCCCAGTGCCCCGTCAATAGTGGACCAAGGCAAGATCCGCATGGCATTAGGAAGCTAAGACTGTTACATGTGCCAGCTGGTGGGATTCAGTCTGTGGACTCCGGCTAGCCACAACATCAAGCACCGTCGTTCCTGGCGCGCTCAATGCTAGATGGCAGCTAGCATGCATAGCTGCAGTATGCACAACACATAAGACCCATGCTGCTTAAATGTTCCGAAGGTGCAAGTCAATTGTTAGACTGGCAACTGGCCACTGCATGGAGAAATGACACAGTTGAGCACACCATGCATAGAGGTACACACTCAAACGCAGCAGCATTTTGTTTTCACAACCGTGTGTACATCAAGACAGTGCAAGGTTCGCCAGTTCAACGCAGTTGACACTTGTGTGAGCTTGGTGCTTCAAAGATCACAGAAAGGACCTGCCAATTCTTACCTGCGCAGGTACTTTACTTTAGCATGCTAAAGTTCTTTTGCAGCACAGTCCCAAGCAAGCACCCTGGCAGCTGAAACACAGGTAAGAGAAGACTTTGCACTCACAACCAAGCCATTATTACATCAACACATGCACGTTTGGCTGCTGACATTTGTGTAAGCTTGCTGCTTTTGGAACACAGAGAAGACCTGCCAACCGTACCTGCTGAAGTCTTTCGGCAGCACAGTCCCCAGCAAGCACACTGGCAGTTCCAAGTTGGCAGTCCACTGCTTGCTGACCGGAAGCTTGCCTGCAGGACACATCACAACAGCATTCCAGGGTGTTGCTGTGTAACATGTCATACTTTGAGAAGGAGAGAGGTTACAATGGATACGTTATCATCTATAACGGTGCTCTCCACACCCGATAAGAAACCAACCGGAACCAACAAAGGATCAGACCAGATGAAACCCCCTCAAGCACTCAGTCTCTGTTTTTGGTTTTATGTCCGGCTGATATACTGTTGTCACAAGAAGATACTCTGGATGTATACCCTGATATGTGGTTCGCTTGAATGCCAGTGTCAGGACGGGCCCTTATGGCCTTTGGCAATCTCTCCCCCCCCCCCCCCCCCCCCCCCCCGCGACCGCCCGCAAATCCTTTCAAACATCTTCAACAGCATGCAGCTGTATCACACTGCGTTCCACCCCTCATGGTATTTGCAACCGGAAGTAACGTCGTACAGATACACAGACTGGCATATCTGCTGCGAAGTCCTGGGTAACTGGTAGCCTGCTTGCAGGACATATCACAACAGCAGCTGACAAGCATACTGCATATGGTTGCGACACTCCGCCGCCGCAAACAAGCACATGCCCTTGCGCTAGTCTGTGACTGACAGTAACCCTTCGCAGTTGCAGTTGTGTATGTAGTCCTGCTGCAGGGCTGCGAGCACAGACCTTTGGGGCTAGTCTGTGAGTGACAGTAACACTTTGCAGCTGCACCAATCTATGTACTGCTGCTGCAATGCTGTAAGCAGAGAATCTGCCACACCCCCAACAGAAACAGCCTGCCGCTGCACCGTTCTATGTACCGCTGCTGCAATGCTGCAAGCAGAGAACCTGCCACACACTGATAGTAACAGTTTGCAGCTGCATCACTTCATATACTGCTGCTGCAATGTTGCAACCATAGAACTGCCACACACCCAGAGTGACAGCTGCCAGCTGCATCACTTTATGCAGTGCTGCTGCAATGCTGTAAATCAAGAACCTGCCACACATGAAATAAGGAAGACCACCCTGCTGTACCAACCTATGTAATGCTCCTGCTATGCCGACTGCAGAGAACACGCCAACAGAAACAGCTTGCCGCAGCTGCTGTGTTACGTGCAGAAATCTTGTCACACATGCTAATGCCACTGCAGTTCTGCCCTGACCTGTTGTTTCCTGCACCTTGAGCAGCATGCCATTGACCATCTCTTGCAGCTTTCTACGCAGTGCTGCTGCAATGCTGCAAGCAGAGAACCTGCCACACCCCTAAAGCAACAGCATGCCGCTGCATCATTTTATGCAGTGCTGCTGCTGCTCTGTTGCCATCAAAGAACCTGTCATACATGCTAATGCCAGTGCAGTTCTGCCCTGACCTGTTGTTTCCTGCACCTTGAGCAGCGTGCCATTGACCATCTCCAGCAGCCTTGATACTTCTGT
This sequence comes from Coelastrella sp. UTEX B 3026, assembly GCA_002588565.1. Lineage (NCBI taxonomy): Eukaryota > Viridiplantae > Chlorophyta > Chlorophyceae > Sphaeropleales > Scenedesmaceae > Coelastrella > Coelastrella sp. UTEX B 3026. The sequence continues at coordinate 7,035 of NSMO01001808.1, forward strand.
TGCTCTGCTTTCATCAACATCGAGCTGACTGCGCACAGTGTGCAACAGGTCCTCTACACAGAACAGCACAGCAGCTGTATTGCAGCATGCAGCTTGATTACAAAACTGCCACGGCTGCTGGCTGGCTTGGCATATGCTGCCAATGCCATGCTTACGCCTGACTAAACCCCAATCCGCAGAACGACAGCATGACACCACAGTGCATGGCTCCTGCAGCTGAAGAGACAGCAGCTGCCGTGCAAGCTGACAGAAGATTGGAATCTTCTAACCACCCCACGCATTAAGAGAGGTCCTCCTAGCTTGAGCCTCCTAGCTTGAGCCCCCTAGCTTGTTCTCATGCAGTGCTGCTTTGGATGTGCGTGTGCAAAGGGGTGCATCGGTGCCATCGCTTGCTTGGCATTCGAACAGTGCCAGGTGGCCCTTTGACTTGCAGGATGAAGTTGGATTGGGTTGACAGCAGGCAGCACAGGGCAGCAAGCCTCTTTTATGTATTCAAGTGTGTGGCACCACCGCAGACGCCTGAGACACACCCCTGACCAAAAGCTCCTCACCATCCACGCCCCTGCTGCAGTTGCAGGCAAACACCAGATAAGCCAAGTCCTTTACTTCGCTCTCTGACAGGCCTGTGTTCAGCTGCGGCAGGTTCAGTGTTGGGGCTTCTCGTTCTGCTTCATCCCCATCAAGGGAGGTGACCCGTCTGCTGCCGTGGCTACGTGACAATTCCGCAGTGAGCGTTCTGCACAGCAGATGCCAGCAGAACGGTTCGGCAACTGTGTTCAACATTGCAGACTAACCATTGTGCTTGCAACTATGTCCAGGTGCAAAAGCCTGATTGGCCCGGAGCAACTAGCACCTGCTGCCTGGTACTTGTGCATCAGCGGAGCACTGAAAGCATGCAATTGCTGGCTCTGCTGAGTTGCGGGCTGTCACAGTGTGAAACGCTGCTACTGCTCTTGAGTGGCTGCAACAGCTTTGGTGTGGGAGGCAGACCAGTCACAGCTGCTGTTGTTCCCTCGTCAATTGCCTGAACCTGCTAGCTCGGTATCACCTGGAGCCTTTGCGGACATACTGCAGTAGGTCAAGGCTCGTGGAGGCTTGGTTGTGATGCAGGCCAGACAGCAATGACTGAACATCCACAGCATCTAGGAGCCACGGCTCTGCTGTGTTCATGCCAATTGGCAGCTGAATCCTGCCACCCCGGGCCTTGTAGGCCTGCAGAACGCAATTCCAGGACACAGGTGACTAGATGAAGGCCAGAAGGTCCTTGTAAAGCCAGAAGAGTCAGATTGAGTGCCTGCTGCAGCCGCATCAAACGTGCGAGGCACAGTGTATTGCTGCTTCACAGTTGCTGGCCCGCCTAGTAGCGATTCCGAGGAATAGATATGGTTTCAGAATTTCTAGCATTGCATTTTGCCACCACTGAGCGCTATTGTCGGTAAAGAGGGGCCGGATTTCAAACCTAAGCACTTGCTGCCTCTCCAAACAGCACGGTGCCCCACCTCTAGCACGAACTCCAAAAGCCTGCGCCTTTCGTCCAGCAGACATTCTTTATCCTTTTCACGTGTGATGTGAGCCATCAAGCTAGCCTATAGGAGTCATGTGGGCTGCATGCGCCTAGCTTCGCTCCATCACTGCCAACAGTCAAAGCAACATAGGTGCTGGCATCCTGCGTTGTACTACACCAGATCCCGCACGTGATACACACGTCCGCCTATTTTGTCTGAGCGCACACCACTGCTGGCGAGTCAAGCATGCCAACTGAACGTTGGTGCACTCTGCGAAAGAGCAATGCGCGCTTCGCTTACATTATCCAACCATAGGCTATGCGGGCGGATGATAGCTGAGGTGCAGGTTGCGAAGAGCTGAGCTTCTGCTGCAGAACTGGTCACTGCTGCTTCAGGTCCCAGACAACGAGGAAACAACGTTTGCAGCAGGAAGATGCGGCTACATGCGAGAACAGCAAACGTTTTCAGCGCGTTGCGGCTTGAAATTGTTGAGACTGTACGCACTGGCCGGGGCATAATTTGGTGCGGAGCTTGACCAACTGCAAGTGGTTCGGCTCACTTATCATAGCGCCTGGGCTGGTAAGTAGTGCCTACAATCGTGCCACAAGAGCCAATTCGCCAGCAATATGACGACAAATGAGCCGGCTGTCAGTGCCCCGCATTGTGGCAACCAAAGGGCCTCAGCTACAGCCTCAAACAGGGCCATGTCAAACCTTGGACAGTACACACGACGTCCGCAGTATTGTTTGTCAGCAAGCAGCCTGCTGGTGAGCATAGACTTCACACCAGATTACATGTCTAGGACACAGGTCCTGTGCTTGGACACCATTGAGCTGGCTGCATGCCATTACATTGACGAAAACAACATTACCCACACAATGCAGTTGGCTCCACAGGGGAGCATCAGCACATTCAACAGTCACAAGTCAATATCTGCACACAGCACACGCATACTTTTCCATGTCCTATGAGAGACCATGAGACCTACAAACTAGGCAAAGTCCTCTCGGTACCAAAAAGCTCAAGCAAAGTCCTGCTGCTTCGTAGGCAAGGTTGGGTTCACAAGCTTATCAGCTGTAATCACAAGATACAATTCACCAGATTTTGCCCACATACTATCTGCCATTCTTAAAAGACCCTAAACAGTGCAGGACGGATTGGTGACACCGCCCCCAAATGAAGACACTTTACTCAGGCGCCCAATGCCAGGGCTGCTGTTGCCATCACTACTGTAAAGTACTACTTTAGCCGTTAAACGGTTTAACGGCTGATCATCAGCCCGGGACTGTTGGGAGCATAAGTGAATATGCCCCCCCCCCTTCCAGGTAGCCAGTATGCTGCACACACTGCTATCTATATCAGCTACCCACCAGCCATAGCTCTATGGCCACCGACCCCGCGCCCCACAGCTATATGATCTTACTTCTGTGCAGGTACTCCAGGATTTTTGCTGCCGAATGCTGTGGTGTGACTCTGTTACCCTGCTCGTCAACTGCCTCCAGCACTAGCTCAGCATTGGGTGGCTCCTCATAGGGGTCATCGATGCC
>NSMO01001810.1:8400-36799 GCA_002588565.1 Coelastrella sp. UTEX B 3026
AAACCCTGTTTTCACCTGTCTAGCCTAAGCCCTGGTCCTCTGAAAGTCAGCATAGGGTTTGACTTGCTATCGTATGTGAACCCTGGCTGTCCTGGTTGTAGCTTCTGCCAGGCATCAATCCAGCCAGGAGGTAACGGGGACGCACCGTCTCTACTGTCTGTCCAGTTCATGTCACCTAGGACAAGGAAAGGGGAAGGGAACAGTGCACTGGTAACAACCCATTTGATTTCCTATAAGGTGTGGAGAATACCATTCTATATGGTTTGGTATCCACTGCAATCTACCTCTCTCTCTCTCTCTCTCTCTCTCTCTCGTAATATACAGGTATGTCTCACAGGGTCAAAGGCCTCTACTGTCTGTTCAATTCATTTCCCTAGTACGAAGCAGAATCAGCACAAAGCTATACCTTGCAGCAACCGAGCATCCTCAGTGTCAGTCCAGAAGTAAGGTGGCAAGGCACAACAAACAGACACAGGAGCCAGCATCCCTACTGTCTGTGTTCAGTGTTCAGTTCATGTCTACTCAGCTGCCATGGAATTGCTATCCCAGCACCATCGACAGAGCTGACAAGAGTGGGTGGACTCCATCCAGCCATGGGGCAGGCCACTGCTGCCAGGAATGCACGACCTGGCCTGAAGTGATACAAAATTCTAGTCCGTCTCCCACAAACAGGAACTTGTTTCATTAGCAGCGACCCGATGGACAGCACAGCCAGCCGTAGCCCAGCTTCTGCAAACGTGGTACCATGCAACCTTTGTGCAGTGCTTGGCACTCCATAACATGCATGAAATGCGACAAAATAGACTTGCCAGAAAGTGCCATTGGGTCGCAAACACACCTGCAAACAGTACATTGCCCACGCCAGCTGCATCCAGGAACTTCAGTGCCTCATTCATCTGTTCTTGGCGCTCGGTGCTGAACCAGTTCTGGGGTGGTATTGGGCTCTCCAGGTGGCTGGTCGCAACCAGAATAGGATAGCCGCCAACGCTGCTAGTGATACTGCGCAGGCTGCGACCTGCAAAGTGGTAGAGTCATGGTGGTTATATAAGAACATATATGCTCCATATATGCTTCATGTTTGCATTAACACCTTACTGCACATGTGAGGCTTGCATCCTGCAAATCAATTGCACAGAGTTCCACGCGTAGTGCAACGTGGCAGACACCAGATGCCAGCAGAGGTGCTTGTGTAAGAGGGAGCTTACAGGGGATACCTCACCACGTGAGACGGTACTCTCCACACCCGATGACAGCAGACTATTTGGACCAGACAGAAGGTTCTGATAGCTATATCATGTCCAGCATAGATCTATAATATGGTCTATAATGCACACAATGGTCTATAATACACCGTTTGCCAACAGAAATACTTGTGAGAGAGAAGTTAAAGTGGATACCTCATCATTTGATATGGTACTCTCCACACCCAATAACAGCAAACTTGTGACCAGACAGACAGAACTGATAGCTATCCAATGTCCAGCATAGGTCTGACCTATCATGCAACTTTTCTAAGTCCAGCATACTATCAATCCCAGGCTTACCCATCTTAGAGTTGTAGAAAGGCCTTTCCTTGAACCCGCTGCTACTGAGACTTGTTGCTGCTGACGTGTGCACCAGCAGCAGCGTGAAGTAGGGTGCATCTACTGGTGCTGGACAACACTGGTACTGCTGCCACCAGTCCATGTTGGTGAACAGTTCTAGAATGTATGGTGTAACCTCCTGCAGAGATACCAGTAGTAGCCGCAGTTACAGAGTGAAAGTGTGTGCTGCAACGCCGGAATTTTGGAATCCCAGAAACAAGCAGCAGCAGCAGCAGGAACATCAGTAAGGATTTGTGAACCAGCACTGGTGTGTCTTAGGGGGCAGTACTATTGCTGGCAGGATTGACAATGCTGCCACCCGCAAGGTCCTCAGGAGCAACATCCATAAGCGCTAGACAGCAAGGGTGATTATGCCGTCAGTAATGCCGTGTAACATGTCACACCACAACTGTCAGTTATGTCGCCTTAAGCAGTTCCAATAGCTTTGCAGCTCTGACTCGATGAGTGCAGATCTGAAAGCAGTTACTTGCTTGCTTGAAAGCAGTTACTTGCTTGCTGGGCTCTGTCTGTGATGATGATTGGCAATGGTTCCCAACATGCTGATGTTGCATTGGAAGCAAACACCACATCAGTGTTGTGCCTAATCGCTTGCTATCGCTTGCAATTGCAGCTGCATGCGTCCATGACAGAGATCTGCCCCTCGTGTGCTAGCTGCTCTGACAGCTGCATGGGCCCCACATAGGCATATCATACAATAACATGAAGCCATCGAAGCGATCGCAGGCCGTTCCAGAGACTTTTCAGAGATACAGGTCTACGGGTTCTGATATGCCCAGGAAGAGTATGCGCCCTAACATACCTGTAGACAGACAAACGTTGGATGTCCTGCCTGTTGAATGATCTCACCAATCGCCATCATGCGATCAACCACTGCAACATCCTCCTTGAACCTGCAGCAACAGCAGCAGCAATAACTACCAATCGCTGCTCCAGGTTACAGGCAACGTGAACCCTGCAGATTGACCCTGACGTTTGTGTGTCTTAGATACGTGTTATGGTGGAGTGGCTGGATGTTCAGCTGTAAGGGGCTCCAAGGGGTGTCAAGGAATAGTCTGTAGAGCACACACTCCACAATGATAGAATTGCCGCTTTGGGTGTTGTTGTTTCCGCCTCGACATGGGGCGCGGGGCCGGCGGCCATAGAGCTATGGCTGGCGGGCAGCTTATGTAAGCACTCTACAGGCTGTTGGGAGAGCACAGACAGGCCTAATCTGCTGAAAGCACAGCTGATTGCTGTCCTGCAACGCTGGGCTGCCGAACGCTGATAGCATCCAACACCTTGTCACTCACCAAACATTGTATGTGAGCAGACTGATGGTCTTCTGGCTGCTACTGCCTCCTGCTGCGGCACCAGCAGTGGTGGGCCCTGCTGCCGCTGCTGCTGCAGCCGCTGGCTGTGGTGGAGTACCATTAGCTGCTGCTGCACCTGAGCCTCCAGCTGGGTTGGGTGCTGCTGCTGCTGCTGAAGGTTCTGCTTGCTGCTGCTGCTGCTGGCGTCGCATACGAGCCTCATGCAGACCCCTCAGGTCTAGATTACTAATCCCACCAGTGGTGCCATTGCTAGCCGCTTCGGTCCCTGCTGTACCTGCTGCAGTGGGTTCTGTTCCTGCTGTTCCGCCAACAGTACTCGGGCCTGCTGCATTTTCTGCACTAGTACCAGCACTAGCTCCTGCAGCTGCTTTCGCTCTTGCGAAATCCATTATACGCTGCTTCTGTTCTACATCTTCTGCTAGAGCTTTGGTGCCTGCTGACCCACCCGCAGCTTGGCCTGCACCTGCTGACGCTTCCAAAGGCTCGGGAGCATGCGCGTCGTGCCCTTTTGCACGTTTCGCGGCTGCTTTATTCATGGCAAAGTCCATGATACGTTTCTTTGCTGCTTCACATTCATTGTGTGCTGCGGCTGTAGCTGCAGGAGCACGAGCAGGCTTTGCAGGAGGTGCATCGTCATCTGAGTCTGATAATGTGAGGTCTACTTGGTCTACCATCGTTATTGCTGCAGAAGGTTTTATCCCGGGAACAGTAAGTTGCCTCTCTGGGGTGTGAGGGTCTAGGCTGCTTAGCACAGCCTTGTGCGGCCTGCGCTGCACGTCCAAGAGTATGTGGTAGCAGTGAGCGTTGCCTACTGCTAAATGGACCCGGAAACAAGCTGAGCTGCGTGCTGCTACGCGAGCTGCGTGCAGCATAGGACATGCATCTCCCACAGTACCGTTGGAAGGGCTGGCTAACTACTGAGGCGTCCGATCAGCAGCAACGGCCACCACTTTCATTTGGACACAGATATCCAGCCCCAGGAGGGGCGCCGGCACCTCTATGCTGCTGTCGCATTTGAAGGGTTGTCATTTGCGCCAGTGTAACTTCCACGCTGCGTGGTACCGCTTGGCTGAGGCATGGCATCGGCTTGTTGTCGGTACCTGGTTCGACCAGGACCGTGAGCCAGGAGTTCCATGTCTCTCAGCCAGCGGTGCAGCGATGCGGCATCTCTGATGCTTTTTGTATGCATGCACCCACTTGACGCGTTCCGTGTTTGATACAAACCACCCTCACATGTCATTGTCCTGTGGTGGGTCGCACAAACCTGGGCTGCTCCATATATCGTTCAACCAGGATAACAGCTGCATCTCAATTGGCACATCAGAGGGCATTCGCATATATCATATAGAAACGCACCAGACATGCTACAGAGACGATATAGGAGCCGTAGGGTAAGCATAATCAGCGTGCTGTTGGCGGACAGGCCTCTGGTTGCCCCAGGCTGTGTGTTTGAGGATCTAGCCCTGCTGTCAGTGGATTGCAGCTATTGTCAGTCTTCATCATTCTGACTTGCCGTGCTTAAAGTTTGCGACAGATGCACCGCAGTATCTGGCTACCTCTTTACAATCAGCTTGCCACAAGAATAGCCATGAAAGGTTTAGCAGGGTTTCTTCAGCATACTCATCTTATCAGCAGCGGGGCTGCGTGCAAACACAATAGGCCCCTGCTCAACCTCAGCTACAGTATGTGTCACGTGTTCACCCAGTCCTCCTGCCGGTGTCCGACCTTGTGGCGTCTGCTGCGCACGTGTACTGACTGTAGGGTTGCGGAGATGCTGTTCTGCACCAGTCTGTTGGCATTCGTTGGAGCAGGTAACACAACGTTAGTTCAAGTTCAGATCATCAGCAGTGTCAGAGTTGAGCAACGGCAGCTGTCCCGCAGCAGGTTTCTGATATGCAGCAGTGCAATAGCATAGGTCAAGTGCGGCACTGAGCGATTATTTGATGCGATCGCAGTGTTCCATACTGCAAGTTGTCCAACAAACTGGGAACCTCAACCGCCGGGCACATGTGCTGTGCTTGTGTTCTGCCAGGTGATCAGCCAGCTCTCACACCCCGGCGGCTGAGTGTTATTAACACATCTAGTAACAGTGTCATCCGGGACCTGTCATTCAGCAGCAGCGTGCTGGCAGTGCGGCTCAACAGACAAAGGTGGGCACTTCATTTTTGTTTGTTCTCAACATGGCGCCCAGGATTGCACTCAGATTGCGACAGCAGGAGCTGCAGCATTTGACGCATAATTGGCAATAGTGTGATGGCAGGCCTGGACTGCTTTCAAAGACAGAGGTATCTGCAATGCCCAGGTGAAGCTCGTCGGTGCAGGGATAGCAGCAGCAAAGAAGCATCAGGGACTCAGCCAGTATCAGGGACTTAGCCAGTCATATCAAGCATGAAGCAACAGCAGCAGCAGCAGTGTCAAGTCCTATATATGCATATATCAAAGCTACCCACCAGCCATAGCTGTGTGGCCATCGATCCCGCGCCCCATTTTACTTGCGGAAACGGTGTCACGTCTTGTGTACTGCAAGGCAGCAGCAGCAACAGGACTGTGGTGTAACGGTGTTATCTGCACAAAACAGCAGCATGCAGTACAGCAAGTGCTACTGTAGCGGATTGAGGCAGCAGCAGTCGTAGCAGGAGCAGAGGTAGCATTACTACAGTAGTGTTCTGTTGTTGCATTGGAGTCCAGTTGGAAACATCGGTGTCAGTGTGTACTGAGAAATGCTGTGCTGTACCAGCAGCAGTGTGTATGCTGACAGCATTTGGCCACAAGCAGCTTAATCGAATATTTGAACATTTTTCTGTCTGTCCTTTCTTCGACAAAACATCGTCTATTCGTAAACAAAGAATATGTTTGCTTGGTGACAATGGCAAAAATCATCTTTGGAACACAGCATTTCTTCATCCTACCTTTTTTGAATGCAAAGGAACATCGTCGTCATCAAATGAGGAAGAATTCATATTCTATTTTCGATCTTCGGCCGTTTGGTTGAACACGTACTACGAGCTGTCACAATGCACCTTTCACGGTCCAACAGCTTATGCTTTATGCCGGCTTTCATTGATGCTTGACAATTGCTATATCGCTGCCCTGCAGGCTTGTAGCTGTGCTAGATGGCCGTGCTCACATCCATGCTCTCCAGACCCTGGCTCAGCTGCGTATAATAGAGACACCACCCAACCCCAAGGGCTTAGCAGCACTCACACCCAGCTCTGAACCATGCCTGCTGGCACTACCAGCTAGCAACACAGCAGGTGACACAGACACCATTTTGAGGATTATTACTGTTACTACCACTACTATATATCAGTTACCTTAAGGGTGTTGTGTGTTCACACTCGTAAGGAGCCAGCTAATGGCTCATGGGTTCGTTTACTCACAAGCAATCGTCCAGCTCAATGCTGTTGATGCGCTAACAGCCAACTGGTTAAAGGATGAGCCAAAAAAGGGATATTCTGGACAGACACTGGAGCCAGTCTTCCGCAGCCAGCTCCTGCACACTTCCCCCTTTTTCAGTCTCTGTCGGTCTCCTGGATTTTCCAAGTTTAGATTCACCCTACAGTCAGTCACAGCAAATGATTCAAAGTGCTCCTGTTGCAGATTGCTGCTATTGCACTGGTTGGAGGAATGTTAGGAAAGCAAGGTTGCATAAAATCATTTCTCAGTACAGCAATGCAAATCTTTTGTGTCTAGTTTATAGCATTTGAGTGCCGCGTATCGAACATGTGACTCACAAGTGGGAGGCGTTAGACAACTCCCAACTCCACAACTGCCTGCCAGCTGAATTGCAAGTATCCGCAATGTCACATTGCGGATACTTGCGATCTAGCTGGCAGGCAGTTATAGAGTTGGGAGTTGTCTTACGTCTCCTACTAGCAACACAGCAGGTTACTGGCCTTTTGATGGTTCGTGACACGACATATAAATAATATGGTGAATGCAGACACAGCAAAACATAAACAGTAGTCGGCAAAGTGTGTACAGCTTGAGCCAGCCACTTCTGCATGAAACATATGTTTGTATATGTATGCGTTGCCTTGTATGTATGCATCCTTCATACACACTGGAGTGCCATTGCGGCGGGCGTCAGTACAGCTTTGTGGGCCATTATGTTGGTAGAGCATACAATAGCATGTGCAGCACAAAAGTGTCATACAAACCATTCTGGAAAGACTGATTCTGATATCTTGTTGATTGTGTTGTTTTGTTCTGCTAAATCTGGTGTCTGGGGTCTGTTTTTGTCTGCAGGTGTCTTGCGTGTGTATGATTTGCTGGTGGATGGCGGCCACGTGGTGTGTGAGATTCAGGCGCATAAGTCACCACTAGCGGCTTTAGCTTGGAGCCATAACGGGGCTTACCTGGCTACCGCATCAACAACAGGAACTGTTATAAGGTACAATGGTGGTTGTGACATGCTTTGTGACATACTGGGGGGCGGTTTTCTGTTGCCAGGGGTAAACGTGATGAATGATCGATCAAGCAGTTGAACTCTTTGTGTGTATGATATGCATTGGTCATTACAAGGCACATCACCGCCAGCTGACCTCTTCAGAGAGGTGTCTCTCAGTTTTTTCACCAGCTTTGGCCGGCCTTACAGACAAACAGGGTCCTGATGCGTTGGTGCATGTGTGCATGTACTGTGAGCAGCCATCGCAAAAAGCATGTCACCATCAGGGTTCAGGGTTTCAGGGTTTAGGGTTCAGGGCTTGCGAGCCCAACCCAAACCCAGCCTAAACCCAACACCACCCATTCTCTTGTGTTGCACTTTCAGGGTGTACTCAATGCCTCATGCAGCCAAAGCTTTCAGCTTTAGGCGTGGGACGTACCCAGCAGTGATTCACTGCCTGGCATTTTCACCGGAGGGTTATGACCCTCCATTGTTAGCCGCTGCAAGCAGCCATGGGACCATACATCTCTTTCGGCTGGAGCAACCACACAGGTCGGCTGCAGCGGCAGCAGCAACAGCAGCAGCGGGGCTACTATCGGCTGTGATGAACTACACAGTGACTGATATGGTGAGGAAACCCTGCTTGCCCTGTGATTCCAGAGCAGAAAGGCACCGGTCCAAAAGTGTTGCTTCTTAAAATGATCAGGAACAGCACAGGCAGCCATACAGTGGTTGTTTCACCCTGTCTAGAAGAAAGGACGAAAGGATTCTCCACGTTTCGCGGGGGTGAAGGGGTGTCGTATGGGAATAGGAATAGCAATAAGACTATGTGCAAGGACTTAAGTCCAAGGTGTATGTTTATGGGCCAAGGGAGCCGAAACCACTGCATGGTGTCGTGTTTTTATTCAGGTTGAGCCCCAGCGTGCCATCGCCAACATTCGTCTCCCGTGTGCCGGCCTGCCAGCAATCTGCTGCCTGCAGCACCCAGCAGCCAGTGCAGCTGGCTTTGACGGCGCAGGGGGGACATCATCCGGCTTGTCAGACATGGCCGCACTGCCTGAAGAAGCGGACCAGGTGAGTATTTAACTTCCTAAGTTTAAAGGGTTGTGTTGTAGTTGTAGCATTTTGTTATTCTGTGTTTTGTAACCTGGTGTCTGGAGGTATATAAGAGATTGTACATGAGTTTAGATTTGGAAAGAGCATGGCAGCTTAGCAGCGACCGCAGAAAGCAGCAGCACCCAGCAGCCAGTGCATCGCGCTTTGATGGTGCAGGAGGAACATCATCTGGCTCATCAGACATGGCAGCACTGCCCGAAGAGGCAGACGAGGTGAATGATTGGATCGTGTATTGTTTTGCTAGACTAGCAAGTACTAAGTACTTTTTAGCTAATCTGTGTTCAATTATCCTGGTGTTTGCGAAGTTTCCAAGAGATCGTACAGAGTTCGGGTTCGAAAAGAGCTTGGCAGGTCAGCAGCAGCAGCAGCAGCAGTAGCAAAAGCAAAAGCAAAAGCAGCTGGTTTTGATGGCGCGGGAGGAACATCATCCGGCTCATCAGATATGGCTGCTCTGCCTGAAGAGGCGGACGACGTGAATGTGTTGCTGGTTTGAGGGATGGTAGGCATCATGCTGGTTCCACAACCCTGTTCTGTGTTTCCATGATGTTCGGGCAAATGAGATAAACGTTGAGATGCCGCAGACAGCCGTCCCAAACCCGGGCTTGTCATGACGTATGATGTACAGTAAACCCTGGATATTGTCACACTCGTTACTGGAACATTCATGATATTTGTCACATGATTCTTCGTCCCGCCGGGTCTGCCGCGGGTGGAAAGTACCCCCGGAACCTGTCACAATTCCGAACTGTCACATGAAACACCGTTCACCAAGTAGGTGACAATATCGAGGGTTTACTGTATGAAGACACCGGGGAGGGGGGTGGGGGGGGTGTCAGAGCAGTAGTGTCACTGCCTGGAGGGGCACACAAAGTAGGTATTACTGTTGTGCTCAGGATTTGGTTGCTGGTTTCTTCAAAGCTGCAAAAGTGACTGAGCCAATGCACACAGGATAGATGCCCTGCATATCTCATGTGTGCCGGCCGCCGGCCGATGGTTGTTTGCGGATGCTGCTACTAGCTTGTGACAGTGTATCTGTAGCGCTGGAGCCCAGCACACTTGCCAAACTTTTTGAGCAGTGGACGTTCCACCAATGCCAGCGAACATTGAGCGCCCACACTACTTTGTATGGCCAATCTTTGGCTTGAAGAGTGACAAATTTTGTCACTGAAGGTGTCTCCCCTTTCGCAAATAGGATGGAAGTAATGACCATTCACATTTGCGGGGCCAATGGCTATATGGCCATGACTGGCTGGTAGCAATTAATATTACTAAAGGTGACTGCCGACGTGCTTGCCGCAGGTTTCGCTGATTGTTGCCACAGCTGGCGGCTTGCTGTACGAGTACAGTATAGAAGACCTCAACAACACCACAGCAGGACCAAAATGCAGTCTAGGGGGCGAATGGACACTACTGGGCAGCACTGCACTTGCAGCTGGGTTGTAGGGATTGCGGGTGCAGTAACTCGTGTGTAGCGCTTGCTGTAGGTGCTTCTGCTGTATCAGCTTGTTGTTGCCAAAGTGCTGTGGGTGTCCCATTGTCGCTTCATTGCTGCCGGTTTGGTTCATGTGTCGTGTTCAAAGCTATGTTGAGCTGTGACGCTTGTTTGTACGAGCTGGTGTCATATTGCTTCTACAAGCAACATGTAAAAGTAACTGAGTAACATATGTTGGGCCGGTTATTCAGAAGAGGTTGGTTGCTCACACTGTGCTGAGGTTTGCAGGTGTTTCGCACCATTGCATGGCTTGATCTCGAGCTGCTCCTTTTCTGAGCTTTTGTGTTGACGCTTGTAATAGTGCAATTGGGCGGCGTGTTGATGCTTCAGATTGTCAAGCATATGATTAGCGAGACGGTTGCGGCGGTCTTTTTCAAAATGCCAGGTGTCAATGAAGCATTGAAAGACTGAGATGCCACAATCATCTTTGCCAACGCATCTATCTTGTTGCAGTGGCTCAGTCACTTTACAATCAGGTCTCTGCGCAACAGTACTGAACTGACTGTTGAGCCGACTGTTGTGATTTTCCCGGCGACTTGGCTTTTGTGCGTCAGCCCATTGTGGGATAGTGCCACAGGTCCCCCAAACCCTGTACCACACCAGTGCTAGCGTGTGAACCCTGTTCCGTCAGTGGAGTTTCAATCAGCCAACCAGCCGCTGCAAGACGATGGTGCTGTGCTTGATTTGCAGCGTTTGGTGTGTCTGCTTTCTCTTCAGGGCGGTAATGCCATCATGCGACAGTCGCGATGGCAAGCATCAACCGTGAAGCTTTGCTAAAAGCAACCAAGGGGCTGCTTTCCTCCTCAGAAAGCGATGACAGCTCCAGTGACGAACGTGGGAGGAGCCGTTCGCCATCAAGAAAGCGCTCACGCAGCGAGAAAAGGTCCAAACCTAGCAAAAAGCAGAAGAGACAGAAAGAACAGCACAAAAAGCACCACAAGCGCAGCGAACAAGAGAAAATCCGAGAGCTGGAACGCAAATCCCATGCAATCGGTGCCACCAGCATACTAGGACGCTTCCCAGGAGGCCTAGGCAGTCTCAGCACAGCAGCTGGGCCTACAGCAGGAGATGCAGTTGTACTCGATACTGTGGGGGATGCCAACAACAGCATGTTTGAGAGCTTATACGCGGCTTCTGTCCCGCGATATCATCGCGTTGACCCCATGAACCTGGTTAGCACTGCCAAGTACAGCTGGCAAGCTCAAGTTCAGCAAGCAGACAAGGATGCAGGAAACACAAGGGCCAACAGGTATGTCCTGGTTGTGCACTTTGTTTTACAGCAGCCATGGGACTTACTGCTTTGAAGGATTAACATATGGCAGCTCGTTTATGAAGACCTCGGGCCTCCAGAAGCCCTGTCGCTCGCCGCACCATCAAGAATCCGCTCAGTCCCTTTGCAGCCGAACATGCTGCAGTTTTGAACATGCTCAGGGTCTAATCGCGGTCTGTGTTGATGCAGGTACTACAAGGGCCGCAACCTCTTACGAGAGCGCAGCAGGCAAACAAAGCGGCTGCACCTAGCAGACCTACGGCCAAAGCACCACACAGCATCTCAGCTCCAGCAGCAACACCAGCAGGGCTTTCTGCCCAGCAGTAGCAGCCTAAACAGCAGCAGCTGGATGTCGCTGCTCGCTGGCCTGCCGCAGCAACTGTCAGCAATCGGCTTTGCACCCAAAGGCCTTGCAGCACAGCCTGCAGTGTCCACAGACACAGCTGGAACAGCAACTGCAGAGGTACCTTCTGAGCCCGGCACTTCCAGCAGTAGTAGGCGGCTAGTGATTCCAGCTCCTGCATTCATTCCTTTGGAGCCTCCTGAGGAGTTGGTGAAAGCAGCAGACGGCAGTGGTGATGCAGAAGGTGCACATACTGGTGTTCCTGCAGCCTACAGAGCTGGGTTTGGGGTTGCTGGTGCGGCAAACAAAATCGACCCAGAGGTCTTGGTGCAAGAGGTGCGTGTTTCTCGTGTGCGAGCTCTTCCAGGCGAATTCTATAGGGATTTGCCACAAGTTTTGTCGGCAGGCCTGACGTATGTAGCAGTGATATTCTCAACAAAAACAAGCACTGAGGCAATATAGCAGCAGATGGTGGGAAGTGGGAGGTGCACATACTGGTGTTCCTGCAGCCTACAGAGCTGGGATTGCGGGTGCTGGCGCAGCAAGCAAGATCGAGCCTGAGGTCCTAGTGCAAGAGGTGCGCCTGAGATGTTTTCTTGTGACTGTTTGTCAGTTCATCAACGTTTGAAGGACAGGCTCCATGTGTGCGGCAGTGATGTTTGCTGATGCTGTGTGGTGCCCATTCTGTTTTATTCATATACAATGCTGTGCACATCACAGACACATCAGCATTATTTCCGCCTGCCATGTTGTATTTTCTGCTTTGTAGGCTGGCTTTGACTACTGTCAAGGAAATCTGATGAACTCACATCCTGTGGTCATCTCGTGCCCCCACCCCCCGTCCTGCTCGGGCACGGACATAGCACTGCAAACTCTTCTGTGCGTCTGCTGTACTGTGTGGGTTATTGCAGGCTGGGCTGACAGCCGATGAGTGGGTGCTGAAGGCCACTAGAGCTTGGAACATTGCTGTCAGAGAGCGGCCGCAGGATGAACAGCTGTGGCTGGACTTTGCAGCATTCCAGCATGTAGCAGCCCGGCTACTGCAGCAACAACGCAGCAGGTGAGCGACTGTAGATGGGACCAGGGATAGTGCTGGGAGATGAGTTGAATCACAAACGAACAAGGTCTTGATACAAGGCTAAGGTGTTTGTGAGTTTGCTTGCGCTATCACAGCACCATACCCCACTGCAGGGCGTCTGTACTTTGCAAACAGCAACCTCCACTACAGAACTTACCAGTAGTCATGTTCCTGCAGGACCATCTCGTGTTGCAGAACTGCATGTGTGCCTCGCTTGGTTTGACTGCCTTACGCCTGCTTCATTTCAAGGTCTACTTTTTGGCAGTGCCAAAACCATGCAACGTGCTCATCATGTCTTTCCGCGCATCCCATCTTTCAACACATCCCTGCAGGGACGCTGCTGACACTGCTACAGCAGAGAAGCAGATATCAGTGCTTACGCGCGGCCTGTCCCACCACCCACACTCCGACAGGCTGCTGCTAGCTCTCCTTAGGAGTTATGCAGTCATTGCGCCCGATGCAGAAGCCCTAGACAGCAAGTGGAGGGGAGTACTGGCCAGACAGCCTGGCAGCTGGATGCTGTGGCTAGAGTACCTGGCCATCAAGTAAGCGTGGGCTGATGCTTCTCTGACTGTTCTTTTTGTTTGACCAGTTTAGGGGTCCGTGTGCCGGCACCCCTGACATCTAAGTAAGCATCATATAGTGTGGATGACAGAGAGAGTACCTGGCCATCAAGTAAGCGTGTGCTTATTCTGTTCTGACTGTCCTTGTTTGACAAGTAAGCGGGGGGGGGGGGGGGCGATGTGCGGGAGCACCAGGTGTGCCTCAGTGGCAATGACGTACAATGTCCTCCTGTTGTGTCCTCCCACAGCGTCCTCTGGTAGTGTAATTTCAACATGATCATGTCTCTACATCCCACCTTACTGCAGGAACTCCAACTTTGCAACCTTCAGCGTATCGACCCTGCAAGCCTCGTATATCGAAGCCATACATGCCCTACATATGGAGCTTCTAACCACCCGCCGCAAAGCGGCAGCAGCATACAAGCAACAGCATGGCCCACAGCTCCCGCAAGTTACACCGGATCAGCTGCAGCAGTTGTCACCGGCTGCTGCTGCGGCAGCAGTGTCTGGCAGCAGCAGTGTTGGTGTTGCTGCGCTGCTGCCAGTGTGTGTGAGGGAGCTGGAGTTGGAGTTACAGATGGTTCAGCTGCTGCTGGGGTTGATGTATCAGGAGATGGTGGCGGGACATACTGAACAAGTGATTGCAAAGATCCAGGTGCGGTAATCTAAAAACCTGTTGTTTGACTTGCATTATGCAGCTGATGTGCATAATCCATAGTCTTGTATGCTATTGGCAGCAGAACTGGGTTTGCCAGTGTATTTGATTTCATTCAGGGAGTTGGAGTTACAGATGGTTCAGCTGCTGCTGGGGTTGATGTATTATGAGCTGGTGGCGGGAGATACCGAACAAGTAATTGGAAAGATCCAGGTGCGGTCAGCCTGACTTGTGTTTTGCGATTTGCATTATGCAGCGGTCTGCATTAAGCATAGTCTTGTATGTCATTGGCAGGAAAACTGGGTTTGCCAGTCATAGACGGAGTTGTAAGCTGTTGATCACAGATGGTTCAGCTGCTGCTGGGGTTGATGTATCATGAGATGGTGTCTGGACATATTGAACAAGTCATTGCAAAGATCCAGGTGCGGTCAGCTTTATCCTTGATACTGCTGTTTGCGATGTATACCAGCTGTCGCGCATAGTCTTGTATGTTGACAGCAGCAAATCTTGGTTTGCCAGATCATCAATGTCAATTCGGGAGTCAGAGCTGTTGTGTCTTTCTGTGCTGAGCTTGTTGCCAACTTGCAGAGTCTCTTTTGGCTGCAGTCACCACTTCACCGCCATCTGTTACACCTCTTTACCTGCGCAACCTGGTGAATGTTCTTGCCGTCAATATGTCTGCACTCGTTTTTGGTAGTCTTATGTGCATCAGTCCTATGTGCTATTCATACTGCAGCTATGCATGCTAGCATGCCATTTAGCAATGAGAGGGCCAGGGAAGAAGGTGTTTGATGTTGTGGCTAACCAGAGTCACTGACTAAATCTCACCGGCTGGCACATGTCATTATCTCAGCTTGCAAGTAACAACCTTGTGGCTTGTTCAATAGAGAGTGAAAGAGAGAGAGAGAGAGAGAGAGAGAGAGAGAGAGAGAGAGAGAAGTTACAGTGGATACCTCACCATCTAGAATGGTACTCTCCACACCCAATAGGAAACCATTTGCAACCAACAAAGGATAAGACCAGATGCAGGCACTGCTATGCATTGGATGGCTGCAGGCACTGCTTGAGTACCACTTGTTTCAGCCCCCTACGCCACCAGGCGGGCCGGCAGCCCTGCTGCGGCTGTTTGCTGCGTTCTGGGAATCTGGTGCTCCCAGGATTGGCGAGACCGGGTCCAGAGGTTGGGCATACTGGTGCTGCTGGCATGCTATGGGCATGGAGCAATCAACAGCAGTAGATGCTGACGATGCACAACAGCAACAGCAGGAAGAGGTACGGCTTGAGTTGACTCTTCATTTAGACTGCTGGAACGAATGCAACCAAGACTTTTGTTTGCATAGTTCAAGGATGCATTCTGTTGGAAAGAAGTGGCAGGCAAATGTTCAAACAGATTTGCTGTTGGAATTTGTAAAGGAGCTGCTGGTATGCTATCAGCATGGAGCAGTCCACAGCAGCTGATGCTGACGATGTTGAAAGCAAACATCATCACAAGCCGTACTTCTTATTGTTGTTGTTTCAGCAACAACAAAAAGAAGTACGGCTTGTAATAATGCTTTTCCCACATTGTCAGCATCAACAAATATAATTACGGCTTGTGATGATATTTTTTTGTCATTTAGCTAATCCACTCAACCAAGACAGGACAACGCCAGCAGAAGCCAGTAGTGCCTGAACCTGATCAGATTCAAGCATCAACCAGCTTGTCATCATGTCACACATTCTCAGCAAGAAAACACCAGAGATGCAAAGCCACAAAGGTGCCTGCTGGAACCAGTGAAACAGCTAGCTATAGCCCACTCACGTGGCGCCTCAACAAGCATACCTCAACACTGCACCCCATATGAAAGGCTGGATGTAGCCATATACTGCAGAGCACACCAGAAACTGGACTGCCCCACACAGGCAAAGGGCAGCAACATTGCCTTTCAGCAACCCCTACAGAGGAGGGCAAAGCCTCCTAGGACGGTTATCGTAGAGAAGGCGGTGACAGACCTCGACTTGCTTATAAACCATGTAAACAGCACCGTCAAAGCACGCCACAAGTCTTCTGTTTGTGCTGGTTTGCTGCAGGAGCCTGCTGGTTGGAGTGGCTGGTTCGAGGTGCCACAGCAGCAGCAGCAGGAGGCAGCAGAACAGCAGCAGCCAGAACAAGAGCAATCAGAGCCGCAGATTGGGCCTGTGAGACCTAAGCGCAAGCGCAAGAGACACAGTGACAGTGGGGATTCAGAATCAGGATCAGATGAATATGGTTCTGAGCTGTCAGGTATGCTTTCAGGCTGATCTCTTATGGTGATCGATTGGCATGTCCTTGCTTCACTATACTTATCAACTCGTGTCACCTGATCTTTCTATAGTGTTTCTGTGGCATATTTCTATGATAATTGAGCGGCATTTTCATGGTTCTCTGTAGATAGCAAGTTCTGTCAGCTCATGTTGTGCTGTGTATATTTCTTCTGGCCTCAACACACAAAGATATGTGACACCAATGGGCACAAAACCGCAATGAGAGCTCAGCAAATAGGGGGAATTGCAGCTTTTTGGGAACCCTGGTGTGTGCACTATGTAGCCGAGTTCAGCCTGAGCTTCACAGAGCAACGCCAAGAGTTCTTTGTACCCTCACATGCTACAAGCGTGGACTTTGCTCCAGCCGACTTTTGCATAGATTGCATATTGGTTGCTCGAGTCAGCAGCACTGCCTGCATGGTTCAAAGGAAGCTGACTGGTTGGGGAACTCACAGATTATCAGCAAGCCCCGAACAGCCCAGTAAAAGGCCAGGTTTATCACTTCATATGATGCTATACATTGCATACAGGTGGAACCATCAATGTCTGTTTGTATCAGACATTTTACTTGTATCAAGCAGATTTCTGTATCAACCAACAGTGGTGCTACGATTTGTGATATGTTTTCTCTTGTATGCAGACTCCGAAGCAGAAGTATCAGATGATGACCAAGCCTCGGAGCCTGAACCAGAGCAGGAAGTTGATGAGGTGGACCTCATGTTGCAGCTGGGCATTCAGCTCGAGGAACAATTGCAAGAAGTGGAAAAGGAGGGCTTGCCACCACACATTGTCAACCGGTAGGGCTGAGTACACGTCCGTTGACGACGCTACTAGTACCTTAAGCATCTTACAGCTGTAGCTGGTTTCTCCAATTTTGTTTTACATGAGAGAAGCAAGTTACATGTGGATACACTTTCACCGTTTCAGACGGTGGTAATGTCCACTCACAAGTGCGCGTCTAGTGTGTGTTCAAGCACATGTTGCAGCTGGGCAATCAGCTTGAAGGTAAATTGAGAGAAGTGGAGAAGGAGGGCTTGCCACCACACATTGTCAACCGGTAGGGCTTGATACACGTCCGTTGCACAATCATGCTACCCGGTCCATCTGTAGTCTGTTTCTGCAGTTGCTCTTCCAAAAGATAAGCAAGTAACATGTGGATACTCCTTCACGGATTCGGAAGGTGGAGGTCGCTACCCATATGTGCACTGTAGTGTGCTTGTTGAAGCACATGCTGCAGCTCACCTCGGGGCAAGTATACCGGCTATGTACAGGAGAGAGAGAGAGAGGTTACAGTGGCTACCTTACCAACCAGGCTGGTACTCCCCACACCCATTAGGAAACCAATTGAAAGCAACAAAGGGTCAGACCAGATGAAACTCAGTCAAGCTTACAAGAAATACTATAATAGTAGTAGTTAGCAAGGGGTCGAGAAACCAGGCCCCCGGCAACTCTCCACAAAGTCATCAGCAGGGCTTGACTGGGTTTCGCCTGGTCTAGTCCTTTCTTGGTTTCAATTTGTTTCCTATGGGGTGTGGAGAGTACCATTTTAGATGATGAGGTATCACCGTAACTTCTCTCTGTTTGGAAAGCACCACTGGAAGGCGTCCCCTGATTGTTATTGGTGTAAACTTGCAGGCAGTGCAAGCATACATAGCTTTCGACGTGGTGGATACGATTATCACTTGTGCTGTCTGCGCTGAGCTTCTGTGCTCAATCTGGTGTCAGGAACAAACCGTCCATGCAAACATGCAGACCACTGCTTGGCGGCGCATCACTTCCCAAAACTGCATAGATCGCATGGCACAGCAAACAGCAGCGCTAATCTTTTTATTCTGTTTGGTGTACTGGCTCTGCAGGTGGTGTCAAGAAGAAGCTAACCGCTGCAGCAGCCAGTGGCAACCCCTAAACCCCAAGCAGCAGCAGCAGCAGCAAGAGTCAGCTGAGAGTCCCCCCGAAGCTCCTGACCCTTCTCGCATTATCAAGTTTGATGCAATTGAGCCTTGCCTATTCCCTATACGCAGCTTATCGGCTCTAAAACGCTTGGTTTTAGGGAGTTTAGAGCTGTTAGGTGCTCCGTTAGGGCCCTGGTGCAGTAGCAACAGCCCCACCCCGCTACAGCAGCTGTCACCCGAGGTCCCAGAATGCAGTGCTGCAGGTGTCACTAGTGGTCCCAGAAGTGTTGCTGGGTCACTGGGTGGGACTTCTGGGACCTCTGGTGAAACGAGATCTCAGTGGTCTGATGCTACAGCTGATGTGCTGGCGGGATCAGAAGTGACACAACTAGCAGCAGCAGCAGCAGCAGTTGCTGCTGGAGCAGAGGGTGCACAGCCCTGGCAGCAGCAGCAGCAGCAGCAGCAGCAGGACCAGCTACCGTGGTACCAAGCATCAGATGAGCGATGGGAGTTTGTGATCAGGGTGTTAGACAGGCTGGTCACCGGAGGTCCCGGCGGGACTTGGCCAGACCTCTGCAGTGCACTGCTGCTGCTGCATGCAAGCAAACCATCAGACACTGCTGCTGCTGCTCCTGCTGCTGGCAGCACAGAGCAGCTGATCACACTCACAATAGATGGGGCAGCAGCTGCTGCTGCTGGTGTACCCGGCAGCAGCAGCAGTAATGCATGGCCGTCGCAGCAGCAGCTGGGAGCAGTGCGAGCAGCAGCAAAGCAGTTACTCAGCGATCAGCGAGATAACTTGCTGTTGTATGACGCATATGGCTGTTGCGAGGCCGCAATGGGCCAAACCAAAACTGCTCGCAAGGTGCTGAGCTCTGCGCTGGTGTTGGCCACGAGTACTGCTGCCAGCAGCAGCAGCAGCAGCACGACAGTGGCAGCAGCAGATCCTGCAGCAGCAGCGGCAGCAGTGCCTGTACTGGCTGTGCATTTAGCACAATTGGAGTTTGCAGCAGGGGGGAAAGGGTCATTGGAGAGAGCGCATGCAGCAGTACATGCTTGCTTAGCTGGGGAGATATACCAGCCGGCAGCAGCCGCTGCTGCAGCAGCAGGGCATGGTTCTGTCCAGCAGCAGCAGCAGCAGCAGGGATTTCTGGCTGAGTCAGCGTTGATCAAGGCTCGCAGGGGGTTTCAAGATCGGATCAAGCATCTGCTGACCTCAGATGGCGGCAGCCTGACACCTGCTGCTGCTGCCACTGTAGCAGCAGCAGCATTCTTCGAGCTGACCGTTGGGCTCCAGATCAATCAGGCAGCCAAAGGCATTGCTGCTGCTGCTGCCGTTTACAAGCAGGTCCTGGCAGCAGTACCAGAGCCCATTAGAGCAGCATCTGTACAGCACGAGCAGTTGCAGGTACTGTATTGCCATATGCTCGTCGCAGCAGCGATAGGCGCACCGGATCAGCTTGTGCCACCACCACCAGCAGCAGCTGCTGCCACAGCTGGCAGCAGCAGCAGCAGCGGCTTGTCGACCCTGGCAGCAGCAGTGATGGCAGCAGTATCTCCAGCACGAGCTAGATCTGCCCTGGCAACAGCCCTGATGTTATACCCAAGCAGTAAAGCCTTGTTAAACCTCCAGGTGTGGTTGGATCACAGCTGCTATACCCTAGCAGGGCTAAGACGCCAGCTGGCAGCACTGAGTGAGCTAAACCCCGGTCCGAAGCTCTGGGGTACAGCCCTCCAGGCTGAGGCGCTAAGACCTGGTGGCAGGGTCCGACTTAGGGCTTTGTTTGAGCGGGCATTAGCGGCACCTACGCCAGCCCAGTGGCAGCAGCAGCAGCACGTGCAGTGGCAGCAGCAGTCACAGGCACTGGCAGCAGCAGGGCTTAAGCAGCAGCAGCAGAAGGATCCAGCAAAGCAGCAGGAGCTTGAGCAGCAGCGGCAGTTGCAGGATTGTACTGCTGCAGATAAGTCGGTTGTACTGCTGAATCTAGCAGTACAAGACGGCTATAGAGGCTGGGGGAACTGTAGTGCCTTGTGGCAGCAGTACATACAGTACGAGCTGTCCCTGGGGCGGCCTGAAAACGCAAGGAAACTGTTTTTGAGGGCTGTACACGAGTGCCCAGGGTTCAAGGGGCTGTGGCTGTCAGGGTTTGGGGCTCTGTTTGAGGGTATGCAACCTAGGGAGGCTAGCGGTCTGATGACAGCGATGCAGGAGAGGGAGGTGCTGACTAGGACAGATGTGTATGAAGTATTGTTGGCGGATATGGCTGAGAAACAACAGTAGCTGAGGTACAGCAGTTGCAGGACAAGTTGACAAGATGTAGAGGCTTTCTGATGCTTGCATAAGCTATGTCTCAGATATTTTGCGGGACAAAGCATTCATGCATGGTTGTCTGGCGGGGCCTTGAGTACTCGTAGCTTTTATTGTAGCGGTTGATAGGAACTGTGTTCTGGTGTGCTGGGTTTCATTGAGGTTCATTGTCCACCATGCTGAATACCGCCAGGCTGGAGACTTCAAGCTTGAAGCGATGGGAAGCCGCTCGAATGGCGGGATGCGCCCCGGCTGAGTAATAGCGCGGGTTTCCCGCTAACTTGTGTGACGCCTTGCGAGCACCCGTGGCCTCACTGCAATCATTCCGTAATATTGCGTTGCCATATGTCACGGAGGTGTCACATCATAAACACAGGCTAGCAGCTGTTTCACCTTCAGGTTGCAGCTGCTCACGGCAGCCCACCCCGGCCGACCCAAGGCTGCAGCTTGCGACTACTGTGATGGTTTTGTTGCCATATACACCTATGACATACATTAAAGCTACAAAAGCGTTGCCAGCGCCGCATTATTGCAAGCTGGAAAATAGCATCCCGCATGTGTGACCCTGTGCTAGCACACCTGTGGCCGGCCGGCACGTACCGCGGTTCCCGAGCTCTACGCGACTGCGAGCCGCCCTGCCTCTAGAGAAGATCTTCTGGAGCAGCAGCATGCACCACACCGCCATACACAGGCGTTGACATTGACACATACACCCAGCTGCGGTATCCGCAGGCGGCTTCTTGCACGTCCGAGTGCGGACTGGAAGAGCGCGCGGTCACCGGCTCTAGGTGAGTTCCGCGAGCTTTGGGACCCCCGGCCAGAATCCTGCGCCTGCAGGCTGGGCACTACAACTTACATTCTCTTTCAATGGCCCCATGTCCAGCTCTTTTTGCGCGGATGGGGGGCTGCACGGAACGAACCTGAAACGAACCATGTCTGGCAGCTCAGCAGTAGCACTCAAACTCACTGCAATGATGTCATTTGTACCAACCCGCCCAATTGTTCAACATCCCCTTTGATAACGTACTGCTGATGCCGCACAATGCTGTAGCACTTTCAACCAGTCACCACGGCCCAAATGACCAGCCTTGCTGCCATATTGTCTACGTTTGCTGTGGCTGTATACACCAGCTTCGTATGCATCAAACTTTTGTCGACTCAGCATGACTTGACGTTCAGCTGTTTTTGAGGCTGCTCCTGTCAGCAGCCGCAAGCTCTTCCAACGCCTGCAGGACACCAGGAGAGCATCCATGATCACCAGTGTAACACAAGCACTACAAATCTCACTGTTTTACCATAGTAACGTACGGTTTACTATGCCTAGATCAGGCATTACTAGGGCTAATAACACTGTACTAGCCTAGGCGTGACTAGCTTAGTCAGACTGAAATGGACGCTGTTACTAATATAGCAAAACCTGGAATCCGTCTGTAGGGCTGTGTACTTACTGGCAGACCTAGTTGACCACCTCTGCTGCTTCCCAGAGTTGTTAGAACCGTGTTATATATTGTCATCTAGCACATTGTGCATAACTAGCATACATAACTTCCCCTGTCATTGCCGAGATATTTAGCAGCACTTGGAGTAAAATTCAACAACACTTTTAGTTCATGACACAGCAGAGCACACACTACCAAACGCTTTGGACAAGTGCCAGGTTGTTCTCCTGCCTCACTGGGCCTTATCGTCACTGTTGTCCTGGTTGTTAACGTGCTGCAACACCACTATGGTGCAATGGCTTGCTGCAAACTGCGCTAACTGATCTGACCGTTGCACAGTGCTTGCAACAAGTCAGGGGCTCCACAATGTACGGTTTGCTACTCACCTGTGGTATGATGCTTCATCCTCGCTATATAACACACGCCAATAATCCCCATTATCCCTGTTACCAGCAAGCTCCAGCACACTTATACGTATGGTGCTGTTGTGGCTCTGCAGCAGGCCGGTGCACGCATGGACCGCCAGCTCCCCAGCAATTCAACAAAATTCAGTTTCCACAACACATTCTGCTCACCTGTAGTATTGGTGCTTCATCTGCGGTGTTGTCCATGTTACCAGCAAGCTGCAAAGCCTGTATAGTGCTGTTGTGCCCTTGCAGTAACCCGCTAAGCAGGCGGCATCCAGTAAGTCCTATTGCGTTGTGACGTAGGTCCAGGTGTGTGAGACTGGTGTTGGTAGCTAGCGCCTCAACCAATGCCTATAAACAGCGCCCACAGGACACGTTTCTGCTTGAATTCAGGTCAGGTATGTGCGGAGAGATGCAGCGTTCGGAGGGTTCAGAGCACTCTAGAAGCAGGAGTAGAAGCATGTGTTGGGTGGTGGCCCCTTGCATGTAGATTAAAGCAATTTGCTAGGCATTCTAAGTTGCAATAGCTAAACTTTACAGGACAAAGATTGTAGCACACTCCGATAGTGCAGTGTGCATGTGGCTATGATGACTCCTGTATGTGCAGCACCGATCCAGCCAACTGCACCCAGATCCATATTGTAAGTAACTGAGCCAATGCAACAAGATGATGCACTGGCAAACCTGCAGTGCCATACAGGGGGTTGACCACTGAGGTTGGTGCTTTGCTGATGATGACAGGCTCTGATGCTGACACATCACTTCACATCTGAAGCCGTCAACAAGTGTTTGATATGATTGCCCATGTGCACGCATCAAGTCCTTGGGTGCCACTGGCTCAGCATGGCGGGCATGCAGTATAATTCATAATGATCTCTAGGGCGCTTGGCAACCTGAGCCGTAGCGGCGGCCCTTATGTAGCATCCCTAGGCTTGTGGTAGGGCCCTTGAGCAATAACTGGTCTAGCAACTGCTGTCTTTGATCTAGATTGTTGAACTTGTTGAGTTGTGGTTGAGCTTGTTTGGTTACCAACATGGCCACAACACATCACATTGAGTAGCGATCACTGTACTGGCATGTCATACAATATGTCCGCTTGTGCTGGTCAGAATGCTGTACGATCTTGGATCAGATCCCAAACTGAATAGACCTCCCTCACCTGGACTCCCTTGTCTCCAGCACCATTTCTGCTCAGCCCCAGCCGCTGCAAACAGCAATGCACAGCTGCTGCTGCACCACTGCTGCCACCTTTGCTGCTACTGTTTGGCCCATTGCTAGCTCCTGCACTTCGCTTCATGCTGCTGCTGCCCTTAAAACTTTGTGAATTGCTGGCTAGAGCACTAGCTATGTGGATCACACCTTCTGTCCTCAGCTTGCACCACTCGAGTTCCAGATGCCTCAATCCGACAAACAGGTTTGCTGCCCCTTCTGCTGCATTCGCTGCAGCCGCTGCAGCTGCATTTGCTGCAGCTGCAGCATTGGCTTGCAGGCCGGCAGCTAACAACTTAGCACCTTGTACCCCTATACTGTTCTTAGCTAGGTTGAGATAAGTCAAATTGGGAGCTGATTCAAGAGCTGCAGCGAGGCACCTGATGCCTTCAGTACCGATACTGTAGTTTTCCTGCAGCCCTAACTGCTGCAAGTTTGTTAGGCTAGGTAGCGCTGCAGCTAAGGCCGCCACACCAGCATCGCCGATAACGTTACATCCTTGCTGTAACACCCTGAGCTTTGGCAGCACTGTCATACACTCATTCATACCTCCCAACTGTAACTGATCACTACTACGATTAGATGTACCAACCGTGCTCCTTCTACTGCTGCCCGTGCTAGTTCTACTGCTGTGCAATTCCCTCCTACTGCTGTTGCCTGCTATGCAAATACCAAACAATGCCTTTGCACCGTCAGCGCTTATATCATTCCCTGTCAAGTCAAGCACTTGCAAGCTCTGCAACTCTACGACATACTGTGCCAACACACTGCACCCCTCACTAGTTAAGTTGTTATAACTGATATCTAACACTTCCAGCTGCTGAAGTAACGAGGAGGCACTTGAGGTCCCAGATTCCATCGGACCTGATCCGTGCAAGGCGGACAACAGCTGCCTGAGCCCGCTGTGCCCCAGCTGATTGCCTGAGAGATGCAATTCCCGCAACAATGTTGTTGCTGCTGGCTGCACTGCGGCTGGCAGGGTCGGCGTCTTGTTAATGCTTGCACTGCTGCTGCTGCTGCAGAGTTGGGAGAGGCTATGTGCTATGTTGGCAGCTCCGTGGGGGCCAATGTTGCAGCCTGGGAGCAGAAGCGGTGGAGGGTACATTGCAGAAAGACTGTCTGTTTCGCTCGGAGCCAATGCAAACAGCATAGATGGCTGGCTAGAGCTTTCATGCCATGCACAATTTGACATCAGTCAAAGATGACAGTATGGCCACCAATACCCAATCCCTTTTTGAAGCCAGTCAGGGCTGACTGTAACAAGTGGAACAATCACGTTCGCTGGCCTGTTCACCAGTTGCAAACACTAAAACTTGAGCAAGCAGGGCTAGGCTTGAGGTGCATAAGGAGAAGGCTGGTCGTGCATGTCGACAGTCACACATGCATCCTCAGTTCTACTGTAGCTGCAGTTATCAACAGAGGTCAATCAATTCCAAGGTAAGCTCGACAGCAGCCAGTGGGCCCAGATCTGTCCTTACCTCTCAGATCTGCAACAACAGGCAGCCTTGTAAAGCCGCTGCTGCTTGACTCCACCGCCTTTGCAACCATGGCAGCACCAACCGCACCCAACTGCTGCCCAGCAAGATTCAACACTGCTGCTGGCACTTTGCTGTCCTCGGTTGGCCCGCCTGATTCACCCTGCTGCTGGTAGTCCAGAATCCTGCTGCAGCTGCTGCTAGTCCGAACAGACAGCACAGAGGCTAGCTGCACCCCATTGAATGATTTGGGGTTGTGTAGCTGCATTACTGCATCAGCCAGTTGCCCCGCAACTTCATCACTCACATCAGCAGCCAGCAGCGGCAGCTGCAGCTTGATCAAGCTGCTGCAACGTGGCAACAACGTAGCAAGAAAAACTGCTTGAGGTTCAGTAAGCAGAGCTACCTGCCCCTGTTGCTGCTGGGTCACAGACTGTGCCTTAGCCGTCCCTGGCCTGCTGCTGATAGCTGCCTTCTGGGGCACTTGCAAGCTTCCGCTTATCAAATCGAGCTCTGGTAGGCCTGATGTACTTGCTTTCTGTGCTGCAGCACCTGCTGCAGAGCCTGCTGCCTCATGTCCAGTGCTGTCGAGTTGGCTGCTGGGTAGCAAGGCAGCTACCGGGACCAGCAAGCCATTGATCCCCAGGAGGCTTAGCTGACAGCCTCTTGAGCCTGTGCCAGATCCCCTATGTTGGCTGTTGGCTTTGTAGCCCACGACAGCATCTGCAATCGCTGCCGCAGCAGTACTGGTTGCCCCGTCCAGCTTCAGTACCTTCAGAGTTCTGTTACCAGCTAGTATGGTACAAACCAGGTCCACAACTACACATTCAGCTGCGCTGCTGAAGCCCGGCTGTTCCTGCTGCTGACACTGCTTGTTGGGGCTAGCTACACCCCCTTGCTGCTGCTGCTGCTGCTGCAGCGCACTCCCAGCTGCTGCTGTCATGGCTGCAAGGTCTAGATTCAGATGCGTCAAGGCCTGGCTATTCAGATACTGCAAGTCAGGCACTCCGATTTTGCCGGATGCAGCTGCTGCGAGCTTCTTCAATGCTGCTGGTGGCAGTAATGACAGCTGCAGGTCTGATAGGCCTAGTAACTGCTGTAACTGCAGCAGTACATGCTGTATTGCATCTTGTGTTGCTGAGGTGGAGCTGTACACAACGATTCTATTCCCAAGGTGACCTGCCAAGGCGGACTGGTCCTGCAGTAACCAAACATACATCAAATGAACATTGACCTGAAACGCCTGAGATTTTCTACTGCCGTTTGAGTACTTGCAAGTTTTGGTAGTTTCAAGACAGTAGCAAACAGCAGCTACAACTCAAATCACCACCACCACCACACAGGAACCTTACAGAGCATCCCAACAGTCTTGCATCACTGCATACCAGGCCACCTATCAGCTGGCAAAAACCACACGCCCAAGCAGCCCGCTCACAATCCCCCACGACCCACCTGCTGTGACCAACCAGCTGCTGCAGCTGCAGTCAACAGCTGATCCTTATCAAGCAACCCCCGCTGCCCAACAAAAATCACAGGCAGGCCTTGCCTGACTGCACTGTGCATCAGCCCTAAGCAAGGTGGGCTCGTCAACAGGTCATCAGCTTCTGATTGCTGTGCAGGAAGCATGATTATAAGCGCTGCTGAGACACCCAACACTGCAGATGTCAAGGTGTCGCAGGAACGGCCAGTTTGACTGCTCGTGTTGGCAGCTGTTGCTGGTGCAGCAACTGCAGGACTGCTGCTGTCCGTGTTGAGGCGGTCTACATACAGGTGATAGCTCTGGCTCAGCTGCTGAGCAAGCTGCTGTGCTGCTGCATCACGTGT
Organism: Coelastrella sp. UTEX B 3026; assembly: GCA_002588565.1. Classification (NCBI taxonomy): domain Eukaryota; kingdom Viridiplantae; phylum Chlorophyta; class Chlorophyceae; order Sphaeropleales; family Scenedesmaceae; genus Coelastrella; species Coelastrella sp. UTEX B 3026. Next base: position 35,056 of record NSMO01001810.1, read on the forward strand.
GTGCTGTGACGGCAGGAGAACACACGCCCTGAAAGCAAGCCCTAACACTCTCAGTGCTTCTGGAGCTGCACTGAGCATCTGCTGTACCTGCAATTGCAGCATGGTCCAACAAGCAGGACAGTTTGAAAAGACCAGAAGTGTTGGTGCCGAACATAAGCAGGCTCACAGGCTGTTCAACAGATAGATGCGGATGTCAGCAGCGTATCAGATAGTCTGAAGCAGCTTCAATGCTGACTGGCCGCAGAGCATACAAGCAGCTACCCAGCCTGTTGTGAGCTGAGGCACTGCATACACAGCAGACCTGATGACAGCAACATGGCACTAGTCCGTTAGACATGTCACAAGCCAACTAGGATAGTGAATAGCAACACTTGTTACCTTGCTGCTCTCTTCAAGCTGCGCCGCAGCTGCTGCCCTCCGCTGCGCTGCTGCCAGGTCACTCAACACTTTCTTATCAGCAGCAACACCTTTCACCAGCTGCTTTCGTTGCCTTGCTTTGTCAGTTATAGCAACAGATGCAGTTGCATCAGCACTGCCATCAGCTGCAGGTACTGCTGCTGTATTGTTACTGACAGCTGCAGCAGCTGACCTGTGCCGCTGAAGCTGCTGTGGCTGGTCAGCTGCAACAGCAGACTGCTGTGCTGCTTGACGGCTTAACTGAACCGCCATGCTGCTGGTTTGCAATGCCCGGGAGTGCCGCTGTGCAGTAGCAGTGCCAAGCTGGATTTCTAGCAGCAGTGTCTCAAACATCTGGGCTCGCTCTGCTGCCAGCTGTAACGCCTTTTCTTCTGCTGTTTCTGCTGCCTGCCTTGCCGCCCGCTGCTCCTTGCAATCCTGCAAGGTCACACCAGCATACAATGAGCACACAGCATTGAAAACACCAATCTCAGCCCCACAACCAGCAGCTTCGGCCCAAGACATGTGCAACAGTAGCTTCTGATGCCAAACCCAGCACCTGCTGGTTTTTTTCGTACATTGCTGATTTCAAGGCATGTTCAAATATGTCAGATGAATGTACAGCTTTTGCGTGGGATGAAGAAGTTGATTCACAAGCCAGGGCTGAGCTGTAAACGATGCAACAACCTGGTCACAAGCCACAGCAGATATGAAATGGCATGTCCCTACAGGCGCACCTGCTGTAGTTGCTGAAGCTCTTGCTGCTGTGTGCTGCACTGCTGTTGCAGCTGCGCCAGCTGACTCTTGACCGCTTGCAGCTGCATCATAAAGCTGCTTTCCTTGATTGCTGCTTGGCTTCGTGAGAGCTCCAGCTCATGCCTGGCGTTGCTGACTTGTTGCTTCGCATCCTGCAACTGCTGCTGGAGTGATGTCACAACCTACATTCATACAACAGTTGCAGCGTCGGCGAAGTGTGGATTCTTGTGGCTACTGTCTAAACTGCCAAAAATCGCCTTGGCAGTTCAATTGTGGTGGTGTGTAGTCTTCAACTTGTTAGAGCTCAACTTGTGCTGCCATGTGTCCACACGGCAGGCGTGGTCGCTACAGACATGAGTGTGACACTCAAAGCTACCCAGGCTACACAGGACAGAGCAGAGTGTCAGCTTTACAGAAGCCACATCAGAGCTGCTGCTTAGACCAAAAGGATTGCAAATGCCTCATAATGTAATGGCTAGCACAGCGCTTGGTTTACCTGCTGATGCTGTTCATCTTGCTGGCACATCTGCTGTGTGACCTCCTTCAGCTGCTGCTGCATGTCCTGCAGCTGCTCCAGTTGCTCAGCAGCAAC
>NSMO01001811.1:0-11228 GCA_002588565.1 Coelastrella sp. UTEX B 3026
CATTGGACTCAGCCTCATTTCAGAGGCTAGAGACTGTAGAAGCTCTGAATTTCCCTAGCTTTCTACCCCAACTCGGACACACACGTGCCACACCCAATGAAATGAACCATGTCATGCCTTAGGCTTCTATCAGCAGTTTTGTGAGTACACGGCTACACCAGAAACACCTTGACGGCATGTCTAGGCTACATCCTACACAACAGCCTAAAAAGTAGCTGAATAGAGTCCAAAAACCACACTGTGCAGTGATCAAAACCATCTCCTTGAATTCTCACTCCAAAGCTGAGCCATAAGGTTGAGATTTGAGCCCTGGTGTAACCATCATTGACCACCACTTTGAGCATTGGATTATGGCTTCATCTACAGCTGCTGCGAATTCTTGCGGGCACATCAGTGAACCAGCAACAGCAGCTAGCACAACACTGTCAGAGCTTGTACTGTAATATTCTCTACATCCTAATAGCCGCAGCTCTGTCACCCCAGGACTGCGTGACGATTTATCACACCATGCGCAGTCGAGCACAACTGTGACAAACAAACAATGAAACAAACAAATCAACACCAGCATGCTTTATGCAGCGATACCATAACAGTAGCTGCTATAGTGGTTGCATGATTCCTAGGCACTCAAGAGTCTTGGTACACTTCCATGGCACGACAGCTTGCCAGCGCATCTATCCTGTTGCATCTGCTCAGTCACTTTCACACTTGCTTGCAGAGCCAAGGATGCTGACTGAACTGTACTAACAGACACTACCATGCTGTTTCAGTTTTAACCTTGGGGAACAAACAGACACAGTGCTGACTAATCAGGAGCCAGTAGGAGACCTTGGTGCACGAGACTATCAATCATCACTATCAGTCACTTCACTGCTTCAAGGTATCAGATGCAAACCATGTATTGTGTGCGGCAAATAGCCAGAGCATTCCAGCTCTCATTCCCAAGCCATATTCGACCCTACCCAACCATTGACAAAGGTCATCTAGAACCTCTCAACCAACCAGAGTCTCCCAAGCAACCAACGCATAAGCTAGTCTGCTTGCACACAGTCTATATGTGAAAAGCTTGGTCGCAGTTTGGCATCCTTTCGCTGCTGACGTTCTAACTGTTCTTTCAGTTGCTGCGCTTCTGGGTCCCCTTCTCTAAACGCAACCAAATCAGATCGCAGTTGGCTATCTGACGGCAGTAACACGTGCAATGGACACAGCTTGGCTTGTACTCTACCGTCAACCCCCTCCTCCTCCTGCTGCCGCTGCTGCTGCTGTATATGACATAACGAGGTCCAATGTTCTGGGGGATCGTCCGCAAGTGTCCAGTACCGCTGATTTCCAAAGTCTAGATGACTCAGCCAGTTGCCTGTGCCGCTAGTGAGCAGCTGCTGCGGCTGACTGGCATAGTACTGCTGCTGCTGTTGCTGCTGATGCCGGTCCAAGGTTTGTCGATCATGGCCTGGCTGCTGCTGTTCCCGCTGCTCCTGCTGCTGTTGTGTGTTTGATGCACTGCTGCAATTGTGAGCAGCTCCACTATCTGAGCCACTACTGGACAAGCTGGTTATGGACTGCTCTGACCTCTCTGCAGCAGCAGCAGCAGCAGCACCGGCTGCAGATGCTGCTGCACCGCTATCACTATCAGCGGCAGCAGCACTGGAATCCTGCCCAGCTGCAGCAGTGCCCTGTGGAGCCTCAGCCTGGACTTGAACCTCAGATCTGCTCCCCCAACTTGACGGCTGGGGGCTATTGGCTCCAAGCCGCGACTTGGGGTTGGGACTTGACTTGTACTGCACTGTTGAGGAACCCAAAGTGCTACTATTGCTGTACGCATCATCTGCACTGTAGCTCCCGCCTAGCACAGATTGAGGGCCCGAGGGTGATGTTGGTGCCGAACACAAGCCCCCAGCCCCAGGGTAGCTCCTGCTGCTGTTGATCCTGCTGACTTCGGGACTTGAACTCCTGCTGCTCCCACTGCTGCTCCCACCGCAGTGGTCATCTTCCTGGCTAAACCCGCCGCCAAAGCATGCGCCCAAACCCAAGCCTGACAAGCTGTATCTGCGGGGTTTGGTGTTGCTGCTGCCGCCGCTGCTGCTGGTCTTCAAACTGCCAGACCTGCTGAGGCTAGTCAGTCTCTTTAACGGCTTGCCTAACCATTGTAGGGAGTCAGTAGATAGCAGGTTACTGCTTTTGCTCCGGCGCCGGCTATGGATGGTTACGGAGCCATCTTCACTATCGTGGCTGCTGTGTGTGCTGTATCTACTGCTGCGGCTGCTTTTGGTGCCTTTGATAAAGGGCTGAGGGCTGCAAGGAGCACTGGCTGTCTCACGATATGTGGTGAAGCCATTCACTGAGAGTGAAGCTACTGCTGGTGGTGATGACAACACCATAGAGGGCATATTGCTACAGCAGCCCTGCCGGTCCTGCAGAGGGGCTAGCAGTGCAGCAGCAGCTGCTGCTGCAACAGCAGCAGGCACCTGTGAGCTGTCCAGGCCATTTGCAGCAGCAGCTGCATGCAGTCCTGCTGCTGCTGTTGCTGATGCTGGCCGGCTTGCAGCTGCTGCTGTCATCCAGTCCGGCACCGCGATCACTGCCACAGCCGCAGCAGCAGGGCCCTGGATCCTAACCGCCAGAGAGTCAGTCCTAGTCAGTAGCCGGCTGACTGCACCTTGTACTGGGCCAAAGTTGACTGTAGCTGTTATGTTATATCTGGTGTCTGTGAGCGTTGCTGAGCCTTTGATGAGGCCATGTGGTACTCCTGATAGAAGTCCTCCGATCCGGTAGTAAGGGTACTTGATCTGCAGTGTGGTGAAACATCATTGAAGTCTAATGCATACGAAACTGATTTGGCACATGCTGACCTAGAATTGACGTGTACGGTCTATATGGCTCCCCAATCGCTGTGTTGTGCATGACAGCGCAGTGAAAGAGCGCTAACAACATCAGCTATGGCTGCCAGACGTGGTTGTACCCAGGACGAGGCCAAACGGCAGGGCTTAAGGCGCGTTAAGGCACATTGGTGATACCCTTGTACATGCTTTAGGGAAAGTTGGCAGCCAATGCTACTCAGGGGCTTGATTGCAAGTGCTGCATGCAGAACAACACCGTGGAAGAAGAACACTGAATGCCCAGATGTGCTACTGCCCAGATGTTGAGCCGCTGCCACACAAGTGAAAGCTGACAAAAACTTCTAAAGCAAACCACACCACTTGATACCCCAGCATGCATCATCTGACTGGCAAAACCACTACTGCTAAACATACCAGACTCTGTACCCAGCAAGCAGTCAAACAGCCTGACACAAGCCCCCTCCCCCACTCCACCCCAGCCCACCGCACTTACTGTGATCACAGCCCCATCACTAGCAAATGTGATTCTCCTGTATCCCCTAGCACTGGTCTTCAAGCCTCCGCTGCTAAAAGACACCTGGGGTTGTGACAGACCATCAAAGGTGTACAGGCCTGCTCTGCCGTCCATGTGGAAAGCTGTCACGGGGGGATGGTGGCTGATTTGCTCAGTGAAGATTTTGGTGCCAGAGGGGAGCTGGGCCTGTTGGGGCCATACATATGATCACATGGGTGGGGCAGACGATGAGTAGTTGATACAGGGAATGTGGTTGAGCCATGCAACAAGTAACATAGACTGGCAAGAGCTGCAGTGTCATGTAATGTCGCCAACTGAAGAGCTCTCTGTGATTCTCATGTTGGCAAGCCTGACAGTGCAGGGGCTGACAAGTGAAAACAGAAACCTCCCCTTTAGGACATTAAGGAGTTGAAAGTGGATGGAGTGATTGCGGATGTTCGAATGAAACATGTTCTGAAAGCTGCTGTGCAATCTTGGCTGCTGCTGACCAACTGGCATCTGCAGCAATAGACACCCCTCATTCAGCTCAGCACATCCCAATACGACCTGTTGAACCGCTATTACGCAATGTCCAACCATCCTGGCAACTGCAGGTGTCACAGGACGAGGCCAGCCCTTGATAGACGAGTGTCACCACAACCCAAAGTGGTCTTAGCCCATGCAGCTTGCTCCAGGTGCACTAGTACTGACCTGCCACGTTTCTCCCAGCAAGGGATTGAAGGGTTTCCTCCAGCTGCAGAAGACATGCTGCAAGCCAGCAACAAACCTGCAGCACGATGATACAGACAGACATTCATTTTTCACTTGAACCAAATTGGACCAGCAGCAATACCCCTAGACAGTAACATATGCTGTGAGCTACTGCCACAGAAGGTCAGGGGTATCATGTAGGATGTTGTCATGGTGAATAACCTTTGTTGGTGTTTAAAGCAGCTGGCCATGGTGACCCTGTGAAGCACCCACATCTGTGTCTACATGTCATTGTCAGCAGCTCACACACTGCAGCAAACAGTGATTGACAGTACTGGTAACTGTCCAAGGCAGCTATATCCAGTGCTCAACTTTACGCACCATGCAACTGTCAGCTTCATCCTCTCCACTGGGGTGCTGCATGCTGCTGCTCTCTCCAAGTGTATCGGGTGCACCCAGGGATCAGCAAGCTTCTGTAGGTATGACCGAGACTCAAACATGACAACCTGCAGGTTTGCAGTGCATGCAGGTGCCCTCTGACTGACTGCTAGCACAAGACTACCACTGCTGGATGTGCTCCAATGGGCGAGCTTGCGGTTCGAACATCTGTGCATCTACTGCTTCAGTTTACTCCGTCTGCTCATGCTAAAGCTGAAAGCATGTCATATGTTGGGGAGGGCAAAAAGGTGGTCATAGGCTAGATGGTGTCCAAGGAGATGGCAAAACAGGGGCAGTGCAATTGCGCAGAGCTCCACATTATACCTGTCCGTCTGCAGTGAAATAGCTCATGCTTGTCTTGTGGGGCCCGCCAAACGCCGTTGGCACCCCTCCTCCATGTGAGCCATGCGAAACTGTGTGGCGTACTAATCTCCTGTGCTGTGGTTTGTAGCTTGCCCCCAAGCTGTTTTGATCTTGCTTTTGCTGCAACTGGGCGGCACTTTCAGCCCAACGTAAACTATCGGCTTACCGGGAGTGATATGTTGATGAGATTCAAATTGCCCGCCAGTAGCTTGCGACCGAGTTGCTTGCCGATGTCCAGAATGATCCTGCAGTACAGTTACATTGGGCATGCCACATTCGCTGGAGCTGGCATGACACCGCACAGGGGCGGAACTAGGTAATTCCTAGACAATGATGCTGGCCAATCGACACCATTCGGGCTGCCCAGCAAAGTGGCACCTGCTGTGAAGGCATTCTGCAGTCTGCTGCATGCTTACTTCCTTTGGCTGTTGATCAGCTCCGTGTCTGAGCAAGCAAGGCCCCCGCCGTCCTCCTCTGCATCTGTATGGATAAATGCTTCATCACAGTCCAAAAACACGTCCTCGCCGTGCCGATATTCCCTCAGCGGTGTGGTGCCGGTGCTGAATGCTTTGGAAAGCATCATCACAAGCAGAACTTAGGCATATGTACAATTGAACATCATATAGATGTGATTACAAGCTGAGGGATCCTGCTCGCCGCTAAGAAGTCTCACGGAGACTGTGTGAGGGACGACAAAGGCACTACAACGACGGTGACGCACAAAGCAATGCACCAACAGCACGAATTGCTTTAAGGTATATACACCGTTACGTTGGCCAAAAACTGCCAGCCCTGCCCGTGCTTGTCGGTGGAAGCCGGGTGGAAGCGCTCGTGCAACTGGCGGTGTGACAGGTCGGCACTGGCAGCCGTTTCTCACAATGTCTTTGCCCCATACGCGAGCCTCAAGGTTCATAAGGTCATGCCAGCGGTGCAGTTACACACACTACTTTCATAGAGAACTTGGCTGGTACCAGGGGCAGCACAGCCCCACTTGCAACTGCGACAGACAGCCTGATCAGCTGCCGACTGCAGCACAGCCAACAGCTGCTCTAATCATGCTGCATATAGTTTCGCCTTAAGCTGTGACCCAAGACAAGTGTCCCGAGGCCTCTGCTGACTGCTGTTGTTGCTTGACACTGTCACAACTGCAGCTCCGCCCAGCGCGCAGCATCACTCCCATGATCCTCAAGCCACACCATTGTCCAGTTGCTTAATCACCCTTCCTGCGGAAAGAGCAGCCTGCACAGACGGCGACAGACACGAAGGGAATATATCAGCACAGTCCGCTAACAGCAAGAAAAGTCCCAGCTGCTGCACCACTTACCAGCATAAGCAAGGTGGTCCGGCCACATTTAACACAGCAATTCACACATGTGTCAGCTGCATTATTCTGTAAACCTTCACTGACATCCCTGACCAATGTACACATTATGCTTTGTATCGTGCAAACCCCACCCCCCAGCGCAAATCGTGCAAACCCCACCCCCCAGCGCAGAGACACCCCTGCTCAGCGCCCACAGAGGGCGCAACCATATGCCTGTGGCCCTCCTTCTAATACTGACTTGTAACTGATTTCAGCGAGCAAGGTACTACTGTGCTGCTGCATGTACGAAACAATGATATCTCCGCAATGGAGCATTCAGCCACCTGCGCGCCATCACTGCTGCCATGGCTATGTGCTGTCATTACAATGTGTTCGCTGCTGCCTGGGTCACTGCGACTGTATCTTGCTCTTTACCACTCACCCTCTGTCAGGCGTGCCCGACCACCAGTTGGTGTGCACAGAACTGTTGAGCAGCTGCCGCACAGCACCACGGTCTGCAGATGATGCCACAGCAGGATAAATCATGAATGACAGGTCGTGTACCCCATTATAGAGCGGTAACCACGAACAGACATAGTCGCACAGCAAGCAACTGTAGATGCTGTAGTGCACAGCAGCAAACGCAAGCATGCTTGCATGTAGCGACACATCGGCTTGACCTGCGGTGCTTTACTGCCAGCTGACAAGCACAAGTGTTCTGTGTTCTGGAGAGTGTAATGTCCAGACACATCCTGTTTGGCATCACATGTTTGCCATCACTGCTTGCTGGCGGTTGCATAAGCTGCTGCAGGTTACTATCACATCCCAGTGTTCCTGCAGGTCTGCTCGTTTCTAGAATACTGCTGCAACTGCTACTGCCAACTGCAAGTCTGTGCCCACCTGGCTGTGGCTGAACACGGTTGTGCTGCACAAACGAAACAACAGCAGGCGACATGACACAAGCGATCGTCAGTAGAACAACAGTGTTGACGTAGTTTCGTTTCATGCTCCAAACGTTATGGCACAACTTTTCCTCAAGATTAGTCATGGCTGGCAATGAGACGGCTCTGCGGAAGCCAACTGGCAGCGGGGCACCTGATACTTTCCAAGCTGGTTTATGTTCCCAATTGATGACTGCAGAACTGTTACGTACATGCTGAAGCATCCTGTGCACTTCACATCCATGAAGAAGCTGTTAGGGGACTGCACCAGCCTCTTCAGCTTGTGCTTTGTTCTCTCATACTCTGCAGGAGGGTTCAAGAGATCGATATCGCTGCTGAGCACCTGCATACAAACAGCTCCGGCGCGTAAGCTTGCTATTGCAGCCTGTATGATCGACTTGCTGCTGTGTTGCTGCTGGATGCATGTCAAGCCCCATTAGAGCCACGAACATGCACCAGACAGCCAACCGTCCCTCCCATGGCTGTATATACTCCGCTACTGCCCAGCATGCTGCAGCGACTAAGCCATGTTGTCTGCTGAGGGGCACGCTAATCCACTTCGGCACCGGCCATGCCCACTGACGCGCATAATACTTCAATTACTATAGCTACATGTACTGAATAATCACAAACTCGGCATTCGCGGGGCTATGCTATTGCCGAAGGCTGCTGGTGGCTGCACTGCTCACGCACCATCTTGCCGGCGCTTGAAGATGGGCAGCCTTCAAACGTCGAACGCTGGAAAGAGGGCATGCACGGTTGGCAAGCAAACCTAAGAGGAACCTCTCTCAGGCCATATGGACGCGGTTTTGGGGTTGAAAGCTGAGGAGTCCTGTTCTCGCCTTGTATTGTAATGAATGTGCAGACAAGGGTTCGTTACAGACACTTTGGCAGGCCTGCACAGTGAGCGCAGTCCCAGACGTGCAGCTTGTCGACACACCATCCCTGCGCGCGATCTGTAAATCGCAAGCATTGCGGCGCACTTAAATGCTGCGTCTGCCCATATTCCTGTGCAAACACTTCAAAGGGTTGACTTGCTCGGCCCCACAGTGCCGGGTCCCTTCTTGCCGCTTGCCACTGTTGGCTGTATGCTGCTGCCTTCAGTGAAGTCAGTTCACAGGCACCTCGCCAATTCCTGGAACTCATTCTTGCACTTCAGCAGGCCTTCACACCGTCTCTGTAGACTATCGCGTTTGTTTTGAAGGTTCTTCATGGCACTAGCAGCTGCGCAGCAGATGAATAGCGACTATGTTAGTGTCAGGATGTACTGCTTGTTGTGCTGACAACCAGCGGCACCTGCAACAACAGGCTTGCTTGCATACGCATAGCTGCATCATGGGGTAAGCTGTAAGCTGTTGTTCTCGCAAGCAGCGGATGATTGAAACGCCTGGCACCTCAAGCAGCCGCGCTATGCTGTGAGTTCAAGAAGCCCCCACTGGCTTTCCCGGCAGTCTTGCGGCAAGCAGGTCCAATCAACATGTGTGTACTTATAGGTTACCTGTGAACATATGCATGTAGTCCGCATCTTTTTTGGCAAACAGTTCCAGTGCGATCTCAGTTGACATGCTCTCTTCTACGGGGTCTAGAAATGCAGCCTTGAGTGTTGTGGGTGCAGCCTGCAATGCAGAAACAGAGCAAACTGTTCAAGTGCGCACTGGGTTGTTTCGCTGCCCCTGACTTGAAGCAGCCAAAGCACAGCGGATCCATGTCACTCAAAGACACAGTACCATGTTTTGTCGGTAACATCGCTTCCTGAGCGACAATCGATTCATCTAGTGGCGCCTACCTGACATGCAACTGCCTGCCTGATGCGTCCGAAAAGCCTCTCCGCATATGTGATGACATCTCCATATGTGCCTCTTCCCTCGTACAGCGCTGCACCTGCAGTGCAGCCGCCAAACACAACCTTGTGCTACACAAGTTGTGTCTTGGCCTGTACGCAAAGCAAGTGTGATTGCACATGCCTGCAGGTTTTAGTGGTGCCGAGAGCAGCTGAAAGTGACAACCACAAGTGCGCATGTGGCCAAGTCACATCTGCAACACCTCACACTGTGTGCCAGCTGCCAACAAGGTTGCTTTGAAATATGACTGTGAAAAGATCTAAAGTGCTTACCACTAGAATCATCAGTCAGGCGCTGCGCCTTGGCCATTCGGCCCTTACTTGGAGTTGTGTCTGATACATGGCGGCCAGGGCCTTTGGACTTGGCTACTGCTGCCTGCTGCTGCTGTAACACCTCTGGTGATGGTGTCTCTGGCACTGTCATCTGTATTGGCCGGTATGGTGTCCGGTGGGGCATTGCCAGCTGCGTCCGGATGGTCAAAGGCACAGCAGACGGGGAGGTCAAGCTATAGCACCAACGATCCTGAAGCTTCAACACCAGCTGGGGTTCAAGCCAGTAGTACAGTCTGCTACTCAGTCCTGCAGGCACATGCTATGCTGCATCTGCGCTCATGTCTGTTCACAACACTGTTGCTTGCCAAAGGTTCTGCATGGGTTCCTTTAGCTGTTGCATTTTGGGAACCACCTTCCAGCTTGTTCAATATGGCTTACCTGCAAGACGCCCTCCTCTGCTGCATCTTCCTGGGGTGGCATGTTTTCTGTGTCATCTGCTAGTGCTCCTGCCCTGCTGCGTGCTGCTGCCGGTGCTGGCTGTACATAAACATCAGGCATCTGTGCCATCATGCTGAGCGCGAACTCGCTGGTTGCTGTATCCAGGTGGTGCTGCAGCAAGGTGCGGGCCTGGGACTCCAGCTTGTTCACAAAGTTCATGTGAGCCGAGCGGAGTGCTGCATGGAATGCTACATATGGCTGCAATGCCTCCTTGGCTGGCCCTGCAGTACAAGCACGGCACTATTGTCAGCCTCACTGGCCGTTTGCCAATGATAAGGCTTTTGTGGAGATGCAACAAACCACTGCCACCAGAAAGCACTACAAGGCTACCATAAAACAAACTCTGAATCAGGCAGTCAAATGGGCGGCCGCCAGCCACGAAGTTTACAAGTGCATATGACCCACCTTGTTTCATGCTCTTGTCTGCAGCAAGGTCCAACGCCTTCCTCAGCACAAAAGCTAGCCTGCTGCAGGCAGCATCCAGCAGAGGTCCCAGCAGTTCACGTGCTGTCTGCCTGGCGATGTCCTCTGCTGCACGAGCTGCTCCACCCAGGTGGTTCTTGCCTTTATAAGCCAGCAATACGTTGGCCACACGGTCGCGTGCTACAGCAGCTGCGGCAGGCAACCACGAACACAGTTCGTTGCCATAAACATGTTGCTGATCACCTGGTCATGACCAGCGTGCAGAAACTCATGCCAGGCAGTGAACAAACTCCTGTGGCACCAGTTTGTTGTAACAGGTTGGATGTCCAATCATCTGGCATGTTGATCTCAAGCACAAGGTGGCAAATGCGAACCGGGGACGGTACCCACCTGAAGGGAACGCCAACATGTTTGCTGCCACCTGGAACTCATTCAAGCAGCGTTCAAAAGCAGCACCACCAAACAGCCGCAGTCCTGCATTGGGGGGCTTCACAGCATCCAGGCAACCAGGCCACTGCAGCACAGGCACAAACTCTATCACTGTGTCTGAGCAGAGAACTGCCAAAACAGATGTGTCGACCTTCTTCCAGCTTTGTCTTTGCCTGAGCTATATATCAAACTTGTTCCCGAACTTTAGTGGCATGGATGTTGCAACAAGCAGGGCACACTGCTGCTAGTGTTACAAGACCCCCTGTCAAGGCTGCGTCATAACCAGCTTGTACATCACAGCTGCTATCAGTGCATGACCTGCTCTACCTGTATGCTTGAAGCTGCGCGCTCCTCTTCTGTGGTCATGCCATGCTGTGCTGGGTCAGGATCTGCACATCCAGCTAGTATCTCCTGCACCAGATTGGCTGTGCATGCAGCATGCTGCATACCTGCGGAAGCAACAATGGTGTGAGAGTGAAACAGAACTTACCTTGTTGATGCAAGCCTTGAACTGTGTGATGGCCACATGTCACAATTGACTGCCTCATAAAGCTGCTAGCACCTGGCACCATGCTGCTGACACATCTGCACCAGCCCTGGGACACACCTGCTTTCCTCAGTGCAGCAACATCCATGCATGCTTGCAGACGCTTGTCTACTGCCAGCAGCTCCTGGGCCA
>NSMO01001812.1:0-10527 GCA_002588565.1 Coelastrella sp. UTEX B 3026
TGTTTTGGGTATAACTTGACTGGTGTTTTGGTCATGCCTGGTTATGCTAGTAAATAATCACTGGCGTTTGGGGGGGGTTTCAGTGCAAATGATACAGCAGCCACCTGGGCGGGTCAGGGGCTGTGCAGCATGTGGACTGTGGGCCTTCTTGCACTCTTTTGTGGCACAGTCATCAGCATGTGGATTGTAACCATATTCGGTGTGCGGGACTCCACTTTGAGCCGTGCTCGACACTGTGGGTCTCCCTGCAGGAGCTGGGTTTGTGGGCCGCAATTCACGAGTACCTCTGTTGGCATCATGCAATGATTGTCCAGTTGCCGATGGCGCCCTGGTGGATTTTACATGCGGGAGGGATTTGGGCTTTGAAGGCCAGCCTTCCATAGCATGTTTGGCGCTGTGTATGCCGGCATACCAGCCTGAGGCTGGTGTGGTCACCAGAGTGTTTGTATCGCTGCATGTAAATGACGTACTTGTCCTTTGTGAGATTGTTGGTTGGTCGCACCCGCTGTGAAACGAGCCGTGGAGCTGATGGCAATACCAACGTGGCTTTGGATAGCCCGAGATTCCATCGTGTGTCAGGTACTCTATCTTGGTGCCATCGACGACTACACTATGAGGTCACGTAGGTGCTTGTCGACAGCCACCACCGCCAAGGTGCCAGCGTCCCGACCAGCCGCGCCGGCACCCACTGCCGGCCGGTTGAGCGCTATTGCAAACATGTATTAAGGAATGGGACTTCACCTGTACATGCGTGTAGCAAGTGTCACTTGAACGTGAACACGGCGCCGCCTGCAGGGTTGACCCATATGCAGCACGATCCATCGGCAAATGTAACTGAAAACCGCCATAATGGTTGGAGGGATGATGAGGCACAGACAGCAGAACACGGCAGATCGTTGGCGAGTTGGGAAGAGTTTGCAGCTTGATTGGTATGCTGTTTGATGATAAGGACATATGTCGATGGTTTGAGTGTTGACGTCACTAGCCCAGGAAGTAACCGCGATGATGGGTGCAATACGGAGTGAACCTCGCCGAGGACTGCAACAGCCCCAACGGTCACTTCTTGACGATGCTACTAGCACGGATGTCTACATAAAGTGATTGGTAATTGAACATCGCTGAGCAGCTGTTCAATGCTCAAGAACTGTACACGGACTCACCGTGAATGCCAGAGACGCAGGCAAACGCCAGCAGGAGCACAAGGGCAGCTGCAGCGTTCTTCATGGTGGACGAGTGCGACCTGAAGATTGTTATCGTAGGCCTGAGGCGTCTATGAGGCTGGGAGCGGATGATGAACCGAACAGGTGAGCGCGGTTATTTATGCGCCCAGCGCCGTGTAGAGTCTACATCGTAGATTGAAGTAAGAGTCCCCTATGCTACTTGATTGTATGGTGCGATCTCTGTCTGCCTACCATGTGTTTCCTAATCAAATCTACCAACTGACCGTTAGCTGCGTGAAAAGACCATTGGAATTATCGCGGCTGATGCGCGCACAGTGACATGAGATGCAAAAAGGCTGTGGCATACCGGTATGCAAGTGACAGGGCCAACTTGTGGCTGTCTGCGAGAATGTAGCGGGGATACGCCTTGGTGATCGTGCAAGCCCACTGTGAACAAGCGAAACAAGGGACAGCTTACAAACGGTTTGTGCACCCTGCCTTACATATATCTGAAACACCTGTAACTGGTAGCCAGCTCAGCTTATTGAACTCGGACAGCAGGCGCCTTTCGCAGTCTCTGCAAGCAAGCCGCTGCTGGTGCCACCAGCAAGTTGCTCCGATCTGGTTTGTCTGCCATACGTGTGGTCAGTTTCTCAGGCGTATCTTATGCAGCATTATCCCCAGTAGCATGTACTCAGCCAGCGGGCGTCAGATTGAAGCGCCAGCAATTGCCAACTGCTGATAGATCAATTGATATCATGAAGCGGCTGCAAACTTTGACTTCTCAAGTCTCAAGTTGCGTAAAATTCCTGCAGATTGGTGCCAAGTTGGAAGGCTCAAATCAGCTCGATTGGACCTAGCTGCAATGTCTTACAGGCCAACTCTAGCAAGCCACAGATATCCCCACTATAGACATGCTCTCGAAGTAGTAATACCCGAATACACGATCATGATAACACGGCACTGCCATCCCTGGCTCAGTTGAATCATAGTACTTAAACTGGCTGCTGGATGCATTCCAACACTGAACACAGGGACACCAAACAGGCCCCTGAGGGTCCAGTGGATTCAAAGTCACCAGTGATAAGTACAACATCCCAGTTCAGAAATGCCCACACACAACTCACCCATCTTCTGGCCATCATCGTTCACGACATGCACTGGTCAAACACAGCGCCGAACCAAATTGTAAGCAGAACTTCATCGCTCTGCTGACCAATGTGAAGTCCACTATAACAATTGCGCCGTGAATAACCAGTGCATGAAAATACGAGACAACAACCAAGAGAGGGGCAAGCTAAGACAAGTGGTGGGTCCAAATGACGGATATATACCGCACAAGAGCGCAAAAGTCACACAAAGGGCATCCCCAACTCATAAGAGGACAGACAATCATAGAAGCTAAGGGGCAAGCAACCATCTGACACGCTGCTACACAGCAAGCAGACGTCAAAGGCAAACACAGGCTTGCATCTAAACTAGGCACTACTCGCACATTGCCCAATGCCAGCGCCAAAACGCTCTGACAGCCCAGCACCCTAAGCCGGCACGGTATCAGCGCGCGACAGCTGAGCAACCATCGACACCACCTGCAGCTGCCAATGTGCCATCCTTGAGAGTTTCAAACTTTAGCTGCTGCCCGCTCAACAGACATGGGCTGCATTCAAGGGACTACTGCATCCTACTTCCTCCTCATGTCCCACTCCAAACAGCAATTTAGGTGTCTGCCATGTCATCATTGACCTGGTTTGGCGGCACCATGCCAGGGATAGCTTGCAGGCGGGCTTGAGCCTCCGCAATCTTGGCTGCTGTCTCATCAGCATAGAGCTGGTCTGTCTCTGCATTGCCAAAGGCCTTGGTCTGCAAACATGGCACAGCAGCAGCAAAGACATGAGGCTATGACCCAAGCTTCTATGCTGTCCGTCAACAGGGCTGCTGCAGACCTCAAGTCCAAACACCGTTGTTCTAGTTGACCTGCTGTAACCAGGTCAACAACCTTGACACACCTGCACAGGAACTCACACGCATGCTGTGACACTATATTCCCAACAATTGGGCTGCGCCCCAACCGGCTGGGCCCGATTGGACCCGACAGCCAGGCTGGGGTGCTCAGCACCGTGACCGGCGTTTGCTGCGTTCTCTGGCTGATGTGCTGTCACACGGAGCTGTGCTGACGGTGACCGGCGTTTGCTGCGTTCTCTGGCTGATGTGCTGTCACACGGAGCTGTGCTGCACCATAATAGGTGCACCATGCTGAGTTCTGCCGTGAAGCTGCCTCAGCAGGTGCGGTTACTGCGTTGTCGTGATCATGCGGTTCCATGTTATTCCGAAGAATAAGCACGTGTGCCAGAAGTTCACCTCTTTAGTTGGGGATCAATCAGCGAAAGCAAGCTTCATACAAGGAACGTTGCGAGGCTAAGCTCGAAGGCTTGATTGCAAGCGAGACTTGCCGGTGCGAAGCAACTTGTTCACCTGGTGAGTCACTTAGTGGTGCTGTTGGTGTTGATGATGAAGGGCAGGTTGGCAGACGCAACACCATGGCGGGCAACGAATCGGCACTCAACTACGAAACCCGGCACTGGAGGTCCCGTGATCAAGTCAAGACGGCAATCGGGCCCAACACGCAGCAAAGCAGCTCCAGATGCTGCAAAACAGCCCAATTGCACGGACGAGGCCCTGCACAGGATGCTGCGACCGGTCACCTTCTTCTGCTGCTGTCGGTCACTGCAGTGCCTGACAGGCCGATCTCGTGCGCGATATGTCATCGCTGTTCGAATACGCTCACTTTTGCTTCGGTTATTGGTTTTCAAGATATGCAGTATCCTGCATTTTCAAATTGGGATCGCATGGTAAAGGCTGCCGCGACAGCTGGGCACCGCGGCACTGGGTGCGCAACCCTCAATATGTATGCCGATACAACATCTCCAAGGCCCAGCAGGGCCTCTCCTGGAAATGCGGAAGCCCCGCTGCCCTCGAAGGCGTCGCATATGTATGCCCTATCGGGCCCAGCCGATAACAATATCAATATCCTGTCAGCGGGTGTAGGCAGCACCAACCAAGGTGGTGAGGGTATCTCGATGTCTATTGATAATGCTAAGGGCTTAGGGTCCATCAGGCAGGCAGGCAGGTCTTGCGTCGCGGTCTTTGACAGCGTGTGTTGTCACTACGGCTAAAACACAAGCCATCGTGCCCAGCTGGCCATACAAGCAAATGTGGCACTAGTAAGAGTCTCGACAACATTGGTTGTAGTTATATTCACCTTGAGGAGCCTCACAGCCTGCAAGGCAATCTTCAGCTGCATGTTATGTAGTCCATTCCCGTTATTGACATTCCAGCGTCTCCAAATATCCGGAGCCTTACGCATGGTCCCATCACCACTACACGGAACATCACATAAGATCCGATCAAACAGCATATACCCCTGATCATCAGCATCTGCTGCTGCTGCTGCTGTGCCGTTGGCAGCAGCTGCTGCTGCCGGGGTGCCGTTTGCTGCTGCTGCTACCTTTTTGAGGGCAGCAGCGCTGATACGGGGGAACTGCTCGCCGTTGTGGTTCGTGATCATCAAGCAGGGGCTACACATACGTTTGGTTTGGTGTGTCAGCAAATTGCAACGTTGTGCGTCTGCGTCATTTGCTACTACGAAACCAGTAGGTGTCTGCGTGCTGTCGCTGCTGCTGCTGCTGGCCTGGTCAAAGGTGTGGAGCATTTCTAGGAGCTGGAAAGTCTTGGAACCTGGTGCTGCACACATATCTAACACCTGCAAGCGGCCAGCAGGAGATAAATGTTTACAACGCAATGGATCAGGGCTATGCCCAAACTGTCAACAGAACATTCATACAGTTTGTATATAAACTGGTTTATGACATGAGTTAGTTTAGGGTTGCGGGGTTTACGTCCATCAACAGTGGTGGCACCATTGAACAGCCTTCCGTGCTGCGATGCTTCCAGCTTAACGTGCTGCTTTCAAAGACTCATATGGATTTACGAACCACTTACACATACATCTGATATCGGAAACACAACACGATTGCCAATCATGGGCGCCAAGTAGCCATATACAAGATCACAATGAGTCTCAAGAAATTCTGCAAACAATAGCAAAACATTTGCAAGACCTCCCCTTACCCTGTGGTGTGGCTTGACATCCATAAATAGAGGTGGCACCATTGACACGGCTTCTTGTCGTGTGATACTCCCAGCTTCATTTGCTGCTTTCATGAACTCATGGATGTCTGCCAGCCAACTCAGTTTGCGCAGCTGATTGCGACTGAAGTTCATGTGCCAGGCCAACTTCTGCGGGTACCAGGGTAGGGGCCGTGGAGGATCGACCATTTCACCATCAAGCTGCGAGTAGAGAACAACGAAGACAGTTTTATGACGTTGACGACGTGAGTGCAGTCAGAGTAATTCAATGAATCATGAGCTGTGATATTGACCTAGTACAACCTAGGAATTGGATGGTTACACAGGGGTGATTGAAGTTCTTGTGCCAATCTAGTTCCTGGGGGTACCAGGGCAGGGCGGGGGGGGGGGGGGGGGGGGTTCAACCACCTCGCCATCAAGCTGCTGCTTGTGGAAAACATCAGCGATCTTATCAGAACACCGACATGCGTGCAATAACATGCTGTACTGAGCCATCATCATGTGCTGGGCAATCATGCCAGATATTTGTATATAGCTCTATCAGCTGTATGATCAAGCTGGGCGCCTGGCACTTCACCATAATATGGGCCCTTTCTTACCGTAAACTGTTATGATCATAATGCTAAATGAAAGGCTCTGACGGATACCCGTCCCCTCCCTCCCCCCGGGGCGCCGCCCCCCACACCCGTGCATCCCCTCACTCACCATAATCGGCCCCTTGTTGAAGTTTGCAAAGAAGTCGCTTTCAAGTTTCTCTCTCAGCTCGTTTGCAAACGCTCCACTGCCGTTGATCCTGAATGTGATCGGTAAAGGCTTCTTGAGAATCTCGATGAAAGCGTCCCACTCCCCTTCAGGTACAATACCCTGGGTTTTGTAGTACTCTTCAAAGGCCCCATTGGTGAGGTCACCTATGGGAAGAGCATTGGTGATATACTTGAAAACACTAGCTACTATAGTTGTACATGTAGCCTATACTGTTCTACTGTTTCTGACAGGAGTGAATGAGTCGGTCTTTGTGTAGGTGTGATCATTTGCTCATAGCCAGCAGGCTGTGGCTGTTGGTTGGCTTTATTTCAGAGTCTTATCAGGTGGCGACGTAGGCATGGCTGGCTAACAAAGCTACAAGCTACAGTGTAGGCTGCTAACAGCCATGTAAACTTTCGCTGCTGCTGCTGCTGCTGTAGCTGCTTGTTGCTGCATTTGCTGCTGCTGCTGTGCATGTGTGATGTCGGACCCTAGCTTCTGACGGACCTGCTTCCAGGAACTTGTCTGCTCTGTGGGTTTTAGCCTCGTTCCACTTATCTTCCCTGCGGCCTTCACCCTGATAATCCTTGCGCATCAGGCGGGGCTTGCCGCCCTGCAGAGTGCAGTAGAGTTCGTAGTGAAGTGGACATATGATGTGGACGGAGACGAGTGTGTTGTTTGAGGAGGGTGAGAAGGTCATTGAGTGGTCCGGCAATGTTGTGATTGAAGCAGTTTGCTGAGAGAGGTTGCAGCCGGTGTCACGGAGGTGCGATGGGGTAATGTGACGGGAGTTTAAGCCCAGTTCGCTGCTAAGGTGCGCCCGCTGCCGAAGTTGGCCAACAGAGCAGAGTGCAGGAGCAAACATGAGCTGGCAGCATCTTGTCCCTGTTTGAGTCTAGGCACTCATGACAGTCACCTACTGCACATCTAGCAGTGGGTCATTGAAACACTTTCTGCGTCACCCAGACAGACTGTATGATAAACAGTATGCAGGCGGGCTGTCATACGCTGCAACATAGTCGTTATGCTTTGTACATCTGCACACCAAACAGCACACTGAAACTTACCCTGCCTCCTCTACCACCTCGTCCACCACGACCCATGTTGCTTCAAGAGCTTCCCGAACCCGCAGTGCAGCCAAAACACAGACAAGCAGCTGTCCGTCCCAACGTTCAGCTGCTCGGGCCGACAGCAGCTGTTAAATGAGCGAAGCCAAACTCAGACTGCCCAGAGCCCACTCATACGCAATCTCGAGTTGCTAAGTAAACAATGGAAGACGGCTCTGGCGCAGAAAGAAGCCTGGCATCAGTCGACAGCTGAGGTCCCGAAAGCTGTCACTTTTGTAACTCGATTCACGTGGCAGCTGCTGTTTAACCTCACCAAGCAGACATCAACGCGGAAACTGCGTTGACGCATGGCGTCTATGCATTGCTGCCGCCCCTTGCTACAGCAGTATTCCGCCTTGCCATACTCCTTGCATCTGTCCAGCGNNNNCATTAGCACCTGCAACTCCAGCAGTAGATGCATGACATCTTGCAACGCCTCTAAACGACAGGCATTGGTTACATTAATAGCATGGCCAGCACAACTGGTAGCTGCGAACCTATTCAGCACTTTGTTACACAGCCCTGCAGCCGCTGCAGCCATTGCAAGCAGCAATAGCACAGCAGCTGCTAGGGACCCCATGTTCTATGCTAACTGGCCGTACGCAGCTCCAGCGGACATCGTACCATACATCATGGACCAAGCAGCACCTGGGGACAGCCAAGCAGTGCTTGATGCAATGGATGCTTTTGGGGAGTACTACCCGTAAGTACCTTTCTGCAGGAACAACCTGACAGTGTGTGGCACCTTAAACCGTAACCCGCAGTGTCACTGGATCATGCGGCAACGCCGCATAAGATGGTTGATCCCAAAAGCATCTTAGATTGCATCAAGACTCTATGTTGATCACGAGGTGACTGCTGCATGAAGGCATGGCCACATCAGGCAGTATCTCTGTGTGAACAGCAGTGTCATAGCAGCGTTCCAGACTGCTGCAATCTGCACAGTCTTCTCTGTTTTCCTATGGAGGTGGCATATCCAGGCGCGTACCTGTGATGCTTGCAGGCAGTACAAGATTGGGCCAGAGAAAGGAGCAATATTTGAGCAGGTTCTGCAGCAGATCAGACCTGAGCATGCTCTAGAAGTCGGCACATTCCTCGGCTATTCTGCAATCAGAACCGCCAGGCAGTTAGCACCAGGAGGCAGGCTCATATGTATAGAAGCCAACCCAGACAACACAGCAGTTGCACGGCAGCTCTTGCAGTATGCAGGACTGGCAGAATCTGTAACTATATTAGAGGGGTTAGCCAACCAGGTCATACCACAGCTACCTAGGCTACTGCAGGAGCATCGAGCTACTTCACAGCAGCTAGCTGGTGGCCAGCAACTGGAGCTGGGGCTAGGGAAGCAGGTTGTGCAGCAGTTGAGCTTCGATGTGGTATTTTTGGACCATTGTAAAGACTGCTATCTGCCGGACCTGCAGGCATTAGAGCAGCTGGGGCTTCTGCACCAAGGCAGTACTGTGTTAGCGGACAACGTGCTGTATCCCGGGGCGCCGGGATTCCTGGAGTACTTAGATAGTAGTGGGAGGTATCGGACTGAGCTGTTGCGTGCTAGATATGAGTATGAGCAGGCGTGGAATCCTGATTGGGAGCCCAACAAGGAGGATGCTATCTCACGGTCTGTATGGCTCTGAGTCTACCTGGTTAATTCACGCTGTGCGGTATGGTTGGTGCTTAAGTTGACAGGTGTGACCAATGAAGGGGTGTGTGCTGCGTGTGGGCGACTAGTCGCCAGTACTACTATGTTTGGATTTAGGGTGCAAGGGCTTGGCTGCAGCTGCGATGCTGCTGTGATGCGCGCTGTGCTGCTGCAGCAGGGGGGTAAAACAAGCCATTGCGCGGTGTTTAGCGTCGACGAGGCTATCAGTTGGTCATTGGCAGCCCAGCGTTGGTTTCATCACCTGATGGGCAAACGCTTGGATACGTCGTTGATCGCATTGCTACAAGCATTAGAAGGCAAGAGGGTAATATTTGAGCTACGTAACGATGCCAAGGTCACGGGGAAACTCATCAGCGTCGACGAGCACATGAACATGTTCATAGATGAAGCAACGTGCCAACCTTTGCAAGGACCCGCGAAGGCGTTTCCTTTCCTTTACGTCAAAGGAAGGAACCTTAGAATAGTTCATCTACCTAGCAAACTAGAACCAGCAGCATACCTGGACAAACATATAGAGCAAACAAAGAAGCAGAGAGTGACAGCAGCATTAGATGTCATCAACAAAAGACACGAGAGGCTGGCGAAGGGCAGCTCTGCAGCAGAGCAGGAATTGCCACAGCTATAGCGGGCCGCGTGATTCTGCTCGGCCGTACAAGGGTGCGTCTAGGAATGGAAGCAGCAAACACAGACCGATATGTTATGGATGTCAGCAAAGCTTCCCTTTGGTTCACAGCAAGCAGTAGCAACACATGTGATTGTTAGCCTGATCTAGAGTTGTGGTTGTGCAAATGGAATGGCTGGAAGCTGGTGTCATATGACAATTCTAGGGCCGATAGAACATGTGACATAGCCAATTATGTCATCCGCATCTGAACAGCGGCAAGGTTGAACATTGTATAAAGTACATTGGTCTGTATTTGTAATGCATAATGCAGCTGGTTGCTACGCTTCAATTGTATAAGTCACAGTCAATGTGGCATGCTTATTGTTTGCACGAGCAGGCTGCCGTCATCAGCTTGCGGTTTATTGCCATGGTCGTACGCGTCACCTAGCTTATAACATGACTGTGATTGAGTTAGGCAACAGGTCAAATGCGTTGCCCAGAGGTGAACTTTTTGGTTTTTGTATTGAGGACATGCATGGGGGGTCGCCACCCAAAGCGCTTTCTGTGCTTATTGTGATTAAAAGCTCTGACAATGACACATATCAGCCTGAGCTTGGGCTTGCACATTGTGGTGTGTTGCGTCTGCGCTAGCATCATAGGACTTAGCCTTGAACAAAGTGCTGGTGTAGTAAATATCCTCCAGGGTTTGCTGGGTCAATCATATATGCTCGGTCATGATTAGCCTGCATATTGCTGTCCCGGTCCAGTGACTTGGCCAGTCAAGATGTCAGAATCAACGCCAGAGTCCTCTGACCCTGTCATTACGGCCGTGGCTTGTGCCAGCTGAAGGATCCAGCAAGGTGCTTGCTGATGTGGACTGCCCCACACTTCGAAAAATTCATCGCCACCAGTAATTTTACTGGTAAACATAAACATCCTTGTGGTCATGATCAGCGTATGCAGCGGCATTGGTTGCCTCTGGTGCAGTCATGTCACACACATGGCCCACCTTCGTCCCTTGTACGTCGGAAAAATGGACCCCCCTTACGAAGCGGGTCTGCGGAAGCGCCCCGTTGAGGAAGCCCGGTTTCTGGCAGCGCAGTGGTT